>WNYA01001623.1:548-57296 GCA_019512145.1 Engystomops pustulosus
AGTAGTTATATTCTTGTACATAGGGGGCAGTATTATAGTAGTTATATTCTTGTACATAGGGGGCAGTATTATATATTTTTTTGTTTGGCACTTGTTTGGTTATGTTTTGCATTAGCATAAGTTTCAGCAATTTACTTTGTACGCTGTTGATTATAATATAAGTCCTGTATATAATTTGTGATGCATCAGTAATGTAGAGTTACAAGGTATATTATGAGCAGGTTCTTGGCATTGGTCAGACAGTCGCAGGGTTAATCCCCTGGGGGTTGTGGGAGGAGCCTTTGTTATAGTTGTTGTTTTCTATATTTGAATACTTTGAAGAGTTTTCTGGTAATTGGTAAATCCGTGAAGGGGGAGGAGACGTTACCCTCAGTCCCGCGTTCTCTGGGCACAGACCTCTTAGTTACGGATCTGGAGAAGGTCGGGATTATTCCGTCTTCTGGGATCTGGTTTTGATTTGGCAGCTGAAACTCGTGACTTCTGGGGCTTTTGTTTCTTTGTTTTATAGCCGCATGGAATGGAGGAAAAATGTAACATTGTTGCTGGTGGATTCTAGAGAATGTACAGAGAAGATCTGCAGAGTGTGATTACTCGTGAATCTATTTATGTTCCACCTAAAGGGGTCATGTCAGTGATTGTGACAATACAGGACTTTAGACAGTGTTAGTTATTGTCACTGCAGAGATGAGCAATCAGACTTTTGTGTATGTTCTTAGTAGCAGCAGGACTGTAGCTTCCCCAAATGCACTGGGGATGTATTCTCACACTGCTGGGTTCTGTGCTCTCTGCAACCAGTGTCCTATATTGTCCCTGGAGAGATGTGTATTCAGACCTTTGTGTATGTTGTTAGTAGCAACAGGACTGTGAAATATAGATTTACATTCCAGCATCGTAGCTTCTCCAAGTGCACTGCGGTGTATCCTCCCACTGCTGTGCCCTGTTCCCTCTGCAGCAAGTGTTTTGCATTGTCCCCGAGAGATGTGTAAACAGTCCATTGTGTATGCTGTTAGTAGCAGCAGAGCTGTAAATATATTTGAGGGTTGTAGCTTCTCCAGGTGCTGTGCTCTTAGCTCACTGCCTTCATCTGCTCTTTATGCTGTGGGGGATGCGGATCAGTTCAACACAGAGAGTTAAGAGCACAGCAGTGTAAGGCACCCCCAGTACAATCCTGGAATATAATCCATATTTTACAGTCCTGCTGCTTCTAACAACATAAGGTAAGATTACATATTTCTTCAGGAGCAATACATAATAATACTGGCTACAGAGAGCACAGAGCACAGCAGTGTGAGGACACCCCCCCCCCCCAGGGCGCTTAGCGAAGTGACAATCCTGGAATATAAATCCATATATCACAGTCCTGCTGCTACTAACATACACAAAGGTCTGATTACTCATCTCTCCAGGGACAATACATAACACTGGCTGCAGAGAGCACAGAGCACAGCAGTGTGAGGCCTGAATACACATCTCTCCAGGGACAATGCATAACATTGGCTGCAGAGAGCACAGAGCACAGCAGTGTGAGGTCTGATTACACATCTCCCCAGGGACAGTACATAACACTGGCTGCAGAGAGCACAGAGCACAGCAGTGTGAGGTCTGATTACACATCTCTCCAGGGACAATACATAACACTGGCTGCAGAGAGCACAGAGCACAGCAGTGTGAGGTCTGATTACACATCTCTCCAGGGACAATGCATAACATTGGCTGCAGTCTAGAGTCACAGCTGATGACAGGAATTTTCCAGCCGCTAGTAGGATCTTCATGGACTGACTGCTTGGACCACCACTAGATGTATAGAGCCCTGCCCTCCTCCCAGGACCTGCACCTCCTTATATAGGGCCTGGCTGTCTCCTCGCCTCCCATAGGGGACATTACTTTCCATCATAGCTTGAGATTTCATGAGGTCCCATAAATAGAAGTAACTTGTCTCTGTATATACTGTACAATTGGGGCTAAAGGTGAACTTTATAGAAGCTCTAAACCCAATCACCCACCATCTGACATGTATCACCTCAGATAAGGCAGAGGGCAGGGATATCCCCATAACAGGGCACAACTGACAGACGGGGAGGACATTGTAGGAAATGCTAGTTTTTTTCACAATGACTCAACATTTATTTGTATATGATCATTATCTATAAACTGTACAATGAGGGCCAGAGGTGAAATATAGAGGAGCAGTAACCCTACGAAGCCTGGAGAGTTATAGAGTTCTTATTGCTTTTCCAAACTTCTCAACTTAAAGGGAACCTGTCATCAGAAATAGGGAACCTGTCATCAGAAATTGGCCTAATAAACCACTGCCAGTATGTTGTCAAGCAGCTGAACACCTTTCAGATCTTGTTTCTTTCATGGTCCAGCTTCGGGGGATCATCCAAAAAATGAGACGTAACCTGCATGTATAAAGTCATGGAGGCGGAGAGTTTAACACTGAAGTCAAGCTCTCCCCACCTCTAAACACCCCCTCCCTTGTGATTGACTTCATCCGCCAGACATCAGGAGATCTAATCAATGATGTCCCTGGACGCAGGACCATCAGCTGCAGTGAAGAGGGTGTTCTAAGACAGGGAGAGCTTGACTTCAGTGTTAAATTCTCCGCCTCCTTGACTTCATACAACCAAGTTACACTTCACTTCAAAGTTGATTTTCTGGATGATACAATGAAAGGCCATGAAAGAAACATCATCTAGAAGCTTCTCAGCAGCTTGACAACATACTGGAAGTAGTTTTTGAGGCCACTTCTCACTCTGCAAGATGTTTTCATCCAGGATATCTCTGCACGTGGCCGCATTCATCTTTCCTTCCATTACAATCAGTGGTCCATAGCATGATGCTGCCACCACCATGTGTCACTGCTGGGATTGTATTTGGCAGAGGCATCCATCTACAGACTCTGCCACAAAACCCTGACTGCCGGAGGTGACTTCCATCTCCCCACTCCATCTCTGGAGCTCAGCCACTGTGATTTGGGGTTCTTCTTACCTCTCTCAACAAGGCTCTTCTCACATGATTGCTGGGTTTGGCTGGATGGCCAGGTCAAGTTAGAGTTGTGGTCGCCCCAAACTTCTTCTATTTAAAGATTACAGAGGCCACTGTGCTCTTAGGAAACTTGAGTTCTGCAGAAATTCTTTTGTAACCTTGGCCAGATCTGTGCCTTGCCATAATTCTGTCTCTGAGCTCCTAGGGCAGTTTCTTAGACCTCATGATTCTCATGTGCTCTAACATGCACTGTGAGCTGTGAGGTCTTATATAGATAGGTGTGGCCTGTCCTAATCAAATACAGTCAGTTTAACTGGACTGCATAAAGGAGTAGAACCATCTCAAGGAGGATCAGAAGGAAATGAACAGCATGTGAGCTATGAATGAGTTACAGTAAAGGGTCAGAATACTTATGACCATGTGATTTCATTTTTTTTGTTTAAAATTAATAATTAAATTATCTATATTTCATTTTTTTTTACTATCGGGATGGGGGCAGAGGGCAAATTAATGAGCAAAATAAATAACTTTTTTGGTCTTACCAATTAGCTGCAATGAAAAAAAGGTCTGAAATTTGGATTTATATTGCTGGGTTGCAGCTCATTCCAGTGCATCGGGGGGGGTGTCCTCACACTGCTGTGCTCAAAGCTCTATGTATTTACTCAGTAAGTGTTGTGACTGGAGAGATATGTACATTCTTTTGTAGCAGCAGGACCGTGATTTATGGATTTATATTCCAGGATTGTAGCTTCTCTGTGCTTACTGCTTTAAACTGATCAGCAGCCCAACCCCTTTGCTCTGAGTAAAAGCTGTAGCTGTTAGCCATTCTGAAGATTTGGGACCAAAAATGTAAAAGTCTTAAGCAGAGACACCTACAGGAGACCTCTGATGGACAGATGTGTAGGAGCGGGGACTATATTTTATCCATCATGTGAGGAATGAGACACCACAGCAGCCAGAAGAGGACGTGAGAGACGCAGCAGATAATTAATAGAAATACAAGAGAATAATACTGCTAAAAATACTAAGTATCTGCTCCATAAATAGAAGACTGGGAAGTTTGTAGCGAATCAGCAATGAGTAATATGGGTCATAGGATGGGAACAGTAGGGGACCTGCACGGAGGTCAGTGATGGTGTGTGCAGGTCCTTTTGGGTTTTACTGCATGGTATTGCATGTCACAGATATGTCACTTGTTGAGGATTTACCATGTTGAGAAAATCCAAGTATATGACGGTGATCTCCAAGGACGTAGCAGTTTTTAGTGTTTTATATGCATTTTATTGCAGTTGGTGACTTTATTGCTATATTGCAGTGTTCCTCACATTATATTGCTGCATATCATTAACTGGAGAGACCGTTCTCCATCGGCGTGTGCCCGCGGGTTTTACCCTGAAAGGGGTCCTGATTAATGTGGGAGAAGGGACTAGTTGCTCTGTCCCTATACAGGCGGTGCCCCCTGTGACCTCTGGTGATCTCTCCGGATGTTGCTATAGTCCCAGGCTGCAATGATCAGCTGTAAGGTGTCTGTAATGAAGCTTTATTGATAATCCTTGGTCCCATTACAGCAAAAAAAGTTTAAACTCCCATTGTCACTAGGGCAAAAAAAAAAAAAAATTGTCTGGAGCTACAATTATAAAATATAGTTTTGACTTGCATACAAATTCAACTTAAGAACAAACCTATGGAACCTAACTTGTATGTAACCCGGGAACTGCCTGTATCCTTATTTTACCGGCTCTGCCATGTTCCTCCTCCCAGTCCCTGGTATCACCTATCTCTCAGTCTATGGCAGGCAGTGACATATTGGGGCTTATTTACTAAGGGTTGCGGATCACACTTTCGTCAGACCGTTACCGGTTTTCGGTGTCTGCACTGGGATTGTGCCGCACGCGATCATATTTTGGCGCAGCTGCGCTGCTTTCCTGCGACTGAAATCAGGGGGAGGACCGTCGGACGATCCGACTGATTTGGACTGAGCGCGGGATTTAAGATTCAAATTGTGTTGCAAGATCAAGTACTTACATGCACCAGGAAGAAGAAGGTGAACTCCGGGGACCTGAGCGTTCTGCAGAAATTCTTTTGTAACCTTGGCCAGATCTGTGCCTTGCCACAATTCTGTCTCTGAGCTCCTAGGGCAGTTTCTTAGACCTCATGATTCTCATGTGCTCTAACATGCACTGTGAGCTGTGAGGTCTTATATAGATAGGTGTGACCTGTCCTAATCAAATACAGTCAGTTTAACTAAATGCAGCTGGACTCCATAAAGGAGTAGAACCATCTCAAGGAGGATCAGAAGGAAATGAACAGCATGTGCGCTATGAATGAGTTACAGTAAAGGGTCAGAATACTTATGACCATGTGATTTCATTTTTTTTGTTTAACATTAATAATTAAATTATCTATATTTCTTTTTTTTCTATCGGGATGGGGGCAGATGGCAAATTAATTAGCAAATTAAATAACTTTTTTGGTCTTACCAATTAGCTGCAATGAAAAAAAGGTCTGAAAAAAAGGTCTGAAATTTGGATTTATATTGCCGGGTTGCAGCTCATTCCAGTGCATTGGGGGTGTGTCCTCACACTGCTGTGCTCAAAGCTCTATGTATTTACTCAGCAAGTGTTGTGACTGGAGAGATATGTACATTCTTTTGTAGCAGCAGGACTGTGATTTATGGATTTATATTCCAGGATTGTAGTTTCTCTGTGCTTACTGCTTTAAACTGATCAGCAGCCCAACCCCTTTGCTCTGAGTAAAAGCTGTAGCTGTTAGCCATTCTGAAGATTTGGGACCAAAAATGTAAAAGTCTTAAGCATAGACACCTCCAGGAGACCTCTGATGGACAGATGTGTGGGAGCGGGGACTATATTTTATCCATCATATGAAGAATGAGACATCTCAACAGCCAGAAGAGGAAGTGAGAGACGCAGCAGATAATTCATAGAAATACAAGAGAATAATCCTTCTAAAAATACAAAGTATCTGCTCCATAAATAGAAGACTGGGAAGTTTGTAGCGAATCAGCGATGAGTAAGAGTAACATGGCGAGGGTCATAGGATAGGGGACAGCAGGGGACCTGCACGGAGGTCAGTGATGGTGTGTGCAGGTCCTTTTGGGTTTTACTGCATGGTATTGCATGTCACAGATATGTCACTTGTTGAGGATTTACCATGTTGGGAAAATCCAAGTATATGACGGTGATCTCCAAGGACGGAGCAGTTTTTAGTGTTTTATATGCATTTTATTGCAGTCGGTGACTTTATTGCTATATTGCAGTGTTCCTCACATTATATTGCTGCATATCATTAACTGGAGAGACCGTTCTCCATCGGCGTGTGCCCGCGGGTTTTACCCTGAAAGGGGTCCTGATTAATGTGGGAGAAGGGACTAGTTGCTCTGTCCCTATACTGGCGGTGCCCCCTGTGACCTCTGGTGACCTCTCTGGATGTTACTTTAGTCTCAGGCTGCAATGATCAGCTGTAAGGTGTCTGTAATGAAGCTTTATTGATAATCCTTGGTCCCATTACAGCAAAAAAAGTTTAAACTCCAATTGTCACTAGGGCAAAAAAAAAAAAAAAATTGTCTGGAGCTACAATTATAAAGTATACAGTTTTGACTTGCATACAAATTCAACTTAAGAACAAACCTATGGACCCTATCTTATATGTAACCCGGGAACTGCCTGTATCCTTATTTTACCGGCTCTGCCATGTTCCTCCTCCCAGTCCCTGGTATCACGTATCTCTCAGTCTATGGTTGGCAGTGAAATATTGGGGCTTATTTACTAAGGGTTGCGGATCACACTTTCGTCAGACCGTTACCGGTTTTCGGGATTATGACAGTTATTTAACCAGTGTCTGCACTGGGATTGTGTCGCACGCGATCATATTTTGGCGCAGCTGCGCTGCTTTCCTGCGACTGAAATCAGGGGGAGGACCGTCGGACGATCCGACTGATTTGGACTGAGCGCGGGATTTAAGATTCAAATTGTGTTGCAAGATCAAGCACTTACATGCACCAGGAAGAAGAAAGTGAACTCCAGGGACCTGAGCGGGGAAGCGACACATGCAGGATATCGGGCGCGCGATCTTAGTGACTCCCCGCACAGCGCATTATACACGGACAATGCACTTACATGCACCAGGAAGAAGAAGGTGCATAGGGGGCAGTATTATAGTAGTTATTCTTGTACATAGGGCAGTATGGCAGTATTATAGTAGTTATATTCTTGTAATGGCGATTATAGTAGTTTATTCTTGTACATAGGGGGTCAGTAGTTATAGTAGGTATATTTTTGTACATGGAAGCCAGTATTATAGTAGTTATATTCTTGTACATAGGGCAATATTATAGTTAGTTATATATTCTTGTCATAGGGGGCAGTATTATAGTAGTTATATTCTTGTACATAGGAAGAAGTATTATAGTAGTTATATTCTTGTACAAGGGGGGCCAGTTTTATAGTAGTATATTCTGTACATAGGGGGCAGTATTATAGGAGTTATATTCTTGTACATGGGGGGCAGTGATTATAGTAGTTATTTCTTGTACATAGGGGGCAGTATTATAGTAGTTATATTCTGTACATAGGGCAGGTATTATAGTAGTTTATTCTTGTACATAGGGGGCAGTTATAGTATAGTATATAGTTATATTTTTGTACATAGGAAGCAGTTTATAGTAGTGATTATTTTGTACATAGGGGCAGTATTATAGGAGTTATATTCTTGTACATATGGGGGCAGTATTATAGGAGTTATATTCTTGTACATAGGGGGGACTATTATAGTAGTTATATTGTAATGGGCGATATAGTAGTTTGGTCTTGTACATAGGGGGCCGGGGCAGTATTATAGGAGTTATATCTTGTACATAGGGGGCAGTATTATAGTAGTTATATTCTTGTACATAGGGGCGGATTATAATAGTTATATTCCTTACATAGGGGGCTGGCAGTATTATAGTAGTTATTTCTTGTACCATAGGGGGCCAGTATTATAGTAGCTATATCCTTGTACATAGGGGGCAATATTATAGTAGTATATTCTTGTTACATAGGGGATCAGTATATAGTAGTTATATTCTGTACACAGGGGCAGTATTTATAGTAGTTATTTCCTGTACATAAGGGGCAGTTTTATAGTAGTTATATTCTTGTACATAGGAGCAGTATTATAGTTGTTATATTCTGTACATAGGGGGCCAGTATTATAGTAGTAATATTCCTGTACAGGGGGGCAGTAGATTATAGTCGTTATATTCTGGGTTACATAGGGGGCAGTATTATAGTAGTTATATTCTGTACATAGGGAACAGTATTATAGTAGTTATATTCTTGTACATAGGAGGCAGTATATATGTATAGTAGTTATATTCTTGTACACAGGGGGCAGTATTATAGTGTTAGATTCTTGTACATAGGGGGGCAGTATTATAGTAGTTATATACTAGTACATAGGGTGCAGTATTTAGTAGTTATATTCCTGTACATAGGGAGCAGTATTATAGTAGTTATATCCTGTACATAGGGGCATATTATAGTAGTTATATCTTGTACATAGGGGCAGTATTATAGTAGTTATATTCTTGTAAATAGGGGGCAGTATTATATATTTTTTGTTTGGCACTTGTTTGGTTAGTTTGCATTGCATAAGTTTCAGCAATTTACTGTGTAAGCTGTTGATATAATATAATAAAGCCTGTATATAATTTGTGATGCATCAGTAATGTAGAGTTACAGGTATATTATGAGCAGGTCTCTGGCATTGGTCAGACAGTCGCAGGGTAATCCCCTGGGGGTTGTGGAGGAGCTTGTTATAGTTGTGTTTTCTATATTGATACTTTGAAGAGGTTTTCTGGTAATTGGTAAATCCGTGGGAAGGGGAGGAGACGTACCTCAGTCCCGCGTTTCTGGGCACAGACCTCTTAGTTACGGATCTGGAGAAGGTCGGGATTATTCCGTCTTCTGGGATCTGGTTTGATTTGGCAGCTGAAACTCGTGACTTCTGGGGCTTTTGTTTCTTTGTTTTATAGCCGCATGGAATGGAGGAAGGAAAAAATGGAACATTGTTGCTGGTGGATTCTGAGGAGAATGTCAGAGAAGATCTGCAGAGTGTGATTACTCGTGAATCTATTTAGTTCCACCTAAAGGGGTCATGTCAGTGATTGTGACAATACAGGACTTTAGGACAGTGTTAGTTATTGTCACGCAGAGATGAGCAATCAGACTTTGTGTGTGCTTAGTAGCAGCAGGACCTGTAGCTTCCCCAAATGCACTGGGGATGTATTCTCACACTGTCTGGGTTCTGTGCTCTCTGCAACCAGTGTCCTATATTGTCCTGGAGAGAGTGGTATTAGACCTTTGTGTATGTTGTTAGTAGCAACAGGACTGTGAAATATAGATTTACATTCCAGCATCGTAGCTTCTCCAAGTGCACTGCGGTGTATTCCTCCCACTGTGTGCCCTGTTCCCTCTGCAGCAAGTGTTTTGCATGTCCCCGAGGAGATGTGGTAAAACAGTCCATTGTTGTATGCTGTTAGTCGCAGCAGAGCTGTAAATATATTTGAGGGTTGTAGCTTCTCCAGGTGCGTGCTCTTAGCTACTGCCTTCATCTGCTCTTTATGCTGTGGGGGATGCGGATCAGTTCAACACAGAGAGTTAAGAGCACAGCAGTTGTAAGGCACCCCAGTACAATCCTGGAAATAATCCATATTTTACAGTCCTGCTGCTTAACAACATAATGTAAGATTACATTATTTTCAGGAGCAATACATATAATACTGGCTACAGAGAGCACAGAGCACAGCAGTGGAGGACACCCCCCCCCCCCCCCACCCAGGGCGCTTAGCGAAAGTAAGTGCACCATCCTGGAATATAAATCCATATATCACAGTCCTGCTGCTACTTAACATACACAAAGGTCTGATTACTCATCTCTCCAGGGACAATACATAACATGGTGCAGAGAGCACAGAGCACAGCAGTGTGAGGCTCTGATACACATCTCTCCAGGGACAATGCATAAATTGGTGCGAGAGAGCAGAGAGCACAACAGTTGTGAGTCTGATTATACAATTCTCCAGGGACAATACATAACCACTGGATGCACAGAGCACAGCAGTGTGAGGTCTGATTACACATCTCTCCAGGGACAGTAACATAACACTGGCTGCAGTGAGCACAGAGCACACAGCAGTGTGAGGTCTTATACCATCTCTCCAGGGGACAATACATAACACTGGCGCAGAGAGCACAGGCACAGCATGTGTGAGGTCTGATTACACATCTTCCAGGGAACAGTACATACACTGGCTGCAGTGAGCACAGAGCACAGCACGGGTGAGGTCTTATACTCATCCTCCAGGGACAATACATAACACTGGCTGCAGAGAGCACAGAGCACAGCAGTGTGAGGTCTGATTACACATCTCTCCAGGGACAATACATAACACTGACTGCAGAGAGCACAGAAACACAGCAGTGTGAGGTCTGATACACATCTCTCCAGGGACAATACATACACTGACTGCAGAGAGCACAGAGCACAGCAGTGTGAGGTCTGTTACACTCCCTCTAGGGACAATACATAACACTGGCTGCAGAGAGCACAGCGACAGCAGTGTGAGGTCTGGTTACACATCCCCTCTAGGGACAATACATAAACACTGGCTGCAGGAGAGCACAGAGCACAGCCGTGTGAGGTCTGATTACACATACTCTCCAGGGACAATACAATAACACTGGCTGCACAGAGCACAGCAGTGTGAGGTCTGATTACACATCTCTCCAGGGACAATACAAACATGACTGCAGAGAGCACAGAGCACAGCAGTGTGAGGTCTGATTACACATCTCTCCAGGGACAATGCATAACATTGGCTGCAGAGAGCACAGAGCACATCAGTGTGAGGTCTGATTACACAGATCTCCAGGGGACAATACATACACTGGCTGCAGGAGAGACACAGAGCACAGCAGTGTGAGGTCTGATTACACATCTCTCCACGGGACAATGCATAACATTGGCTGCAGTCTAGAGTCACAGCTGATGAAAGGAATTTCCAGCCGCTAGTAGGATCTTCATGGACTGACTGCTTGGACCACCACTAGATGTATAGAGCCCTGCCCTCCTCCCAGGACCTGCACCTCCTTATATAGGGCCTGGCTGTCTCCTCGCCTCCATAGGGGACATTACTTTCCATCATAGCTGATGAGATTTCACGAGGTCCCATAAAGTAGAAGTAACTTGTCTCTATATACTGTACAATTGGGGCTAAAGTGACTTTATAAGAAGCTTAAAACCAATCACACCACCATCTGACATGTATCACCTCAGATAAGGCAGAGGGCAGGGATACCCCATAACAGGGCACAACTGACGACGGGGGAGGACATTGTAGGAAATGTAGTTTTTTTCACAATGACTCAACATTTATTGTATATGATCATTATCTAAAAACTGTACAATGAGGGGCCAGAGGGAAATATAGAGGAGCAGTAACCCTACGAAGCTGGAGAGTTATAGAGTTCTTATTGCTTTTCAAAACTTCTCAACTTAAAGGGAACCTGTCATCAGAAATAGGGGAACCTGTCATCAGAAATTGGCCTAATAAACCACCGCACAGTATGTTGTCAAGCAGCGAACACCTTTCAGATCTTGTTTCTTTCATGGTCCAGGCTTCGGGGGATAATCCAAAAAATGAGGAGTAACCTGGCATGTATAAAGTCATGGAGGCGGGAGAGTTTAACACTGAAAGTCAAGCTCTCCCCACCTCTAAACACGCCCTCCCTTATGATTGACATCATCCGCCGGACATCAGGAGATCTAACAATGATGTCCCTGGACGCAGGACATCAGCTGCAGTGAAGAGGGTGGTCTAAGAAAGGGAGAGCTTGACTTCAGTGTTTAAACTCTCCGCCTCTTGACTTCATACAACCAAGTTACACTTCACTTCAAAGTTGATTTTCTGGATGATACAATGAAAGGCCATGAAAGAAACATCATCTAGAAGCTTCTCAGCAGCTTGACAAACATACTGGAAGTAGTTTTGAGGCCACTTCTCACTCTGCAAGATGTTTTCATCCAGGATATCTTGCACGTGGCCGCATTCATCTTTCCTTCCATTACAATCAGTGGTTCATAGCATGATGCTGCCACCACCATGTGTCACTGCTGGGATTGTATTTGGCAGAGGCATCCATCTACAGACTCTGCCACAAAACCCTGACTGCCGGAGGTGACTGGTCCATCTCCCCACTCCATCTCTGGAGCTCAGCCACTGTGATTTTGGGTTCTTCTTACCTCTCTCAACAAGGCTCTTCTCACTGATTGCTGGGTTTGGGCTGGATGGGCCAGTTCAAGTTAGAGTTGTGGTTGCACCCAAACGTCTTTATTTAAGGATTACAGAGGCCACTGTGCTCTTAGGAAACTTGAGTTCTGCAGAAATCTTTTGAACCTTGGCCAGATCTGTGCCTTGCCACAATTATGTCTCTGAGCTCCTAGGGCAGTTTCTTAGACCTCATGATTCTCATGTGCTCTAACATGCACTGTGAGCTGTTGAGGTCTTATATAGATAGGTGTGGACCTGTCCCTAATTCAAATACAGTCAGTTAAACTAATGCAGCTGGACTCCATTAAGGAGAGTAGAACCATCTCAAGGAGGATCAGAAGGAAATGAACAGCATGTGCGCTATGAATGAGTTACAGTAAAGGGTCAGAATACTTATGACATGTGATTTCATTTTTTTTGTTTAACATTAATAATTAAATTATCTATATTTCTTTTTTTCTATCGGGATGGGGGCAGGATGGCAAATTAATTAGCAAATTAAATAACTTTTTGGTCTTACCAATTAGCTGCAATGAAAAAAAGGTCTGAAAAAAAGGTCTGAAATTGGATTTATATTGCCGGGTTGCGCAGCTCATTCCAGTTGCATTGGGGGGTGTCCTCAACCTGCTGTGCTCAAAGCTCTATGTATTTATCAGCAAGTGTTGTGACTGGAGAGATGATGTACATTCTTTGTAGCAGCAGGACTGTGATTTATGGATTTAATTCCAGGGATTGTAGTTTCTCTGTGCTTACTGCTTTAAAACTGATCAGGCAGCCCAACCCTTTGCTCTGAGTAAAAGCGTGTAGCTGAAAGCCATTCTGAAGATTTGGGACCAAAAATGTTAAAAGTCTCTAAGCATAGACACCTCCAGGAGACCTCTGATGGACAGGTGGGTGGGAGCGGGGAATATATTTTATCCATCATATGAAGAATGAGACATTCAACAGCCAGAAGAGGAAGTGAGAGACGCAGCAGATAATTCATAGAAAATACAAGAGAATAATCCTTCTAAAAAATACAAAGTATCTGCTCCATTAAATAGAAGGACGGGAAGTTTTGAAGTTGGTAGCGACAATCAGCGATGAGTAAGAGTAACAGGGCGAGGGTCATAGGATAGGGGACAGCAGGGGACCTGAACGGAGGTCAGTGATGGGGTGTGCAGGTCCTTTTGGGTTTTACTGCATGGTATGCATGTCACAGATATGTCACTTGGTGAGGATTTACCATGTGGGAAAAACTCCAAGTAATGACGGTGATCTCCAAGGACGGAGCAGTTTTTAGTGTGTTTATATGCATTTTATATGCAGTCGGTGACTTTATGCTATATTGCAGTGTTCCTCACATATATTGTTGCATATCATTAACTGGAGAGACCGTTCTCCATCGGCGGGTGTGCCCGCGGGTTGTACCCTGAAAGGGGTCCTGATTAATGTGGGAGAAGGGACTAGTTGCTCTGTCCCTATACTGGCGGTGCCCCCTTGTGACTCTGGTGACCTCTCAGGATGTTACTTTAGTCTCAGGCTGCAATGATCAGCTGTCAGGGTGTCTCGGTAATGAAGCTGGATGATAATCCTTGTTCCCCATTACAGCAAAAAAAGTTTTAAACTCCCACTTGCACTGGCGAAAAAAAAAAAAAAAATTGTTCTAGCTACAATATCAAAGCTATACGTTGACGTGCATACAAATTCAACTAAGCACAAACCTAGGGGACCCTATCTTTATTGTAACCGGGGAAGCCGTGTATCCTTATTTTACGGACTTGCCACGGGTCCTCCTGCCTGTACCTGGTAGCAGAGTATCTATCAGTCTTATGGTTGCGCAGTGCAAGATCTTGGGGCTTAGTTACTAAGGGTGGGATCACACTTTCGTCAGAACGTTACGGGTTTTCGGGATATTGACAGTTATTTAACCAGTGTCTGCATGGGTGTGTCGCACGCGATCAATTTTGGACGCAGCTGGCCTGCTTCCTGGACGGGACTGAAATCAGGGGGAGGAGGACCTCGGACGATCCGACTGATTTGGACTGGAGCGGGTTTACAGATTATTAAATTGGTTGCAGATCAATGCACTTACATGCACCAGGAAGAAGGAAAGTGAAAACTCCAGGGAACTGCAGCGCGGGAGAGCGAAGGGAAGGAACAGGAAGATATCGGGCGCCGGATCTTTAGGATCCCCGCACAGCGCATTTATACACGGACAATGCACTTACATGGCACCAGGAAGAAGAAAGGTGAACTCCCGGGGACCTGAGGGGGAAGCGACACATGCAGGATTATCGGGCGGCAGGATCTTAGTGACTCCCGCACAGCACCATTATACACGGACAATGCACTTACATGCACAGGAAGAAGAAGGTGAACTCCAGGGACCTGAGCGGGGGAGGAGCGACAATGCAGGATATCGCGGCGCACGATCTTAGTGAACTCCCGCACAGCGCATATACACGGACAATGCACTTACATGCACCAGGAAGAAGAAGGTGAACTCCGGGACCTGAGCGGGGAGGGGGATGGGAAGCGACACATGCAGGATATCGGGGTTGCAGCGATCTTAGTGACCCCCGCACAGCCCATTAACACGGACAAATGCACATTACATGCACCGGAAGAAGAAGGTGAACTCCGGGGACCTGAGCGGGGAGAAGTGACACATGCAGGATATCGGGGCGCACGATCTTAGTGACTCCGCACAGCGCATTTACACGGACAATGCACTTACATGCACCAGGAAGAAGAAGGTGAACTCCAGGGACCTGAGAGGGGAGGAGCGACCATGCAGGATGTCGGGCGCACGATCTTAGTGACTCCCGGCACAGCGAATTATACACGGACAAGCACTTCATAAACCAGGGAAAAAGAAGGTGAAACTCCGGGGGGACCTGAGCGGGGAAGTGGACACATGCAGGATATTGGCGTGCACGATCTTAGTGACTCCCGGCACAGCGCATTATACACGGACAATGCACTTACATGCACCAGGAAGAAGAAGAAAGAAGGTGGAACTCCGGGACCTGGAGCGGGGGGAAGGAAGCGACACATGGCAGGATGTCGGGAGCGCGCGATCTTAGTGACTCCCGCACAGCCGCAATTATACCGGACAATGCACTTACATCACCAGGAAAGAAGAAGGTGAACTCGGGGACCTGAGGGGGGGAACGTGACACATGGCAGGATATCCGGGCACGATCTTAGTGGACCCCGCACAGCCGCATTATACACGGACCAAATGCACTTAACATGCACCGGAAGAAGAAGGTGAACTCCTGGGACCTGAGGCGCGGGAAGGAGGAAGGGAAGCGACACATGCAGGATATCGGGTGCAGTTCTTAGTGACACCCCCACAGCACATTATACACAAACAATGCACTTACATGCACCAGGAAGAGAAGGTGGAACTCCGGGGACCTGGCGGGGAGGGGAAGCGACACCATGCGGATATCGGGTGCAGGATCTTAGTGAACCCGCACAGCCATTATACACAGACACAATGCACTTACATGCACACAAGGAAGAAGAAAGGTGAATCCCAGGGACCTGAGCGGGGAGGAAGCGACACATGCAGGATGTCGGGCGCAACGATCTTAGTGACTCCCCGCACAGCGCATTATACAGGACAATCCACTTACATACACAGGAAAAAGAGAAGGTGAACTACCGGGGACCTGACGCGGGGAAGTGACACATGCAGGGTACATTGGCTGCACGATCTTAGTGACTCCCGGCACAGCGCATATACACGGACAATGCACTTACATGCACCAGGAAGAAGAAGGTGAAACTCCAGGGACACTGAGCGGGGAGGACAGCGACAATGCAGGATGTCGGGGCGGGCACGATATTGTGACTCCCGCCACAGCGCATTATACACGGACAATGCACTTACATTACACAGGAAGGAAGAAGGTGAACTCCGGGGACATGAGCGGGGAAGCGACACATGCAGGATAATCGGCGCACGATCTTAGTGACCTCCGACAGCGCATTATACACACGGACAATGCACTTAACATGCACCAGGAAAGAAGAAGGTGAACTCCTGGGACCTGAGCGGGGGAGGGAAGCGACACATGCAGGATATCGGGGGTGTGCGGGGATCTTAGTGACACCCCGCACAGCACATTATACACGGACAATGCACTTACATGCACCAGGAAGAAGAAGGTGAACTCTAGGGACCTGAGCGGGGAAGCGACACATGCAGGATATCAGGTGCAGGATCTTAGTGACTCCCCGCACAGCACATTATACACAGACAATGCACTTACATACACCAGGAAGAAGAAGGTGAACTCCTGGGACCTGAGCGGGGAAGCGACACATGCAGGATATTGGGTGCATGATCTTAGTGACTCCCCGCACAGCGTATTATACACGGACAATGCACTTACATGCACCAGGAAGAAGAAGGTGAACTCCGGGGACCTGAGTGGGGAAGCGACACATGCAGGATATCGGGCGCAGGATCTTAGTGACTCCCCGCACAGCGCATTATACACGGACAATGGCCGCTATGGCCATTGTCTCCTCTCCCCCAGCAGGATTGATCTTCTCTCCCTCCTCCATAGAGCAGAAGAGTAGGAGGAGATCATTTTTATCTATCTCTTATATTTAGTGGACAGAGATATTAGGGCACATTTACCAAGAACAGTGCAGTGTGTTGTATGTGCAGTTACTCATGTAGTGTGCAGGGGGCGCCAGATTCAGGATTTCATTTTGTGCACCTTTATCATTGGGCGTGTGACACACTTCTGTCGGACTTTCATGTTAAATGTGGCGCACGGTCCAACTGAGCACCGGAACGCCTTCTTCAGTGCAGAAATTTGTGTCCCATGAAGAATAATGCAGCCGCGTCACAAAAGGGTCACATGCGACACATTTGTGGTGCAGACACTTCTTAAATACATATACAGGCAGTTTGCACTAGAATGAATGTGCAAAGTCCAGCAAAAAATGGCGCAAGGCCCTTAGTAAATGTGCCCCACTGTATAGTATAATGGGGAGGGGGGATTTATCAGAGCTCATGCACCTAAAATCAGGTGTACTGTTGCATTTACAGTCACCAGATTTTGCACAGCCGCTCTCTGACTCAGGGAACGTCATAGACTCGGTTTTGAGCCAAAATTTTTACCCCACGCTTTTCCAAAATCCACTTATTACCCACCATATACAGGAGCGATTGTCTGCTGCTGTGGCAGTTGGAAGCTGAGCCGTGATTGGTTACTGTATTGCCACAGGTCATTAATATGAGCTCTGAGCTGTGATTGGTTACTATAGGCAATGAGTATAAGACGCTTATGTGTGAAGTAAGATGGAGAGACAGAGATGGGGGGGGGTATATCAGAAATGTCTGAGGCAAATCTGTTCCAGTTGCCCATGGAACCAATCAGAGATCAGCTGTCATTTTATAAACAGCTGTGGGAAAATGAAACTTGAACTCCCGATTGGTTGCCATGGGCAACTAGAACAGTTCTGCTCTCAGACACTTCTGGTAAATCCCCCATAAACAAAGTCCGTCAGATACAAAGACATTCAGAGACAGAAATGGTCAGAGACAGAGAAAGTCAGAGAATACCGGAGTCAGAGACAAACAGAGATAGTCAAAGACCTACAGAGACAGAAACAGGGACAGACACGAACAGGGGCAGTCAGGGACAGAACTGGTCAGAGAAAATCAAAGACAAGAACAGTGAGAGACAGTCAGAGACAGAAACAGTCAAGGACAGAGACAGTCAAAGATGGGCAGTGACATAAACAGTTGGAGACAGAGACAGAAATGGTCAGAGAGAGACAGTCAGAGAGAGATAGATAAAAATATTTTTTGTTAACCCATTCTGTTTTGTTATAGCTAAGAGTAGTTATTTACTGCATTGCCGGGATCTATAACTAGTTCTATATATTATGGTCTCTAAACGTTCGAAACCTCACAGGAAGCAGTTTGGTAATTCCCTTCCTGCCATGTGGTGTCATAATTCTCGTCTCGTGTAATCCCCATATACGGATGACACCGCCTTGTCTCTATCATCGTCTTTATTAATGGCTTAGAATACTGAAATAACTTAATTTGCTTATGAACTGCTAGAAATTGCAGTTATTTTCCCCTTTATGCCATCTCTGCGCCAAGGGGGTACTGAGGGAGGGGGTGGCACGGCGTGGGGCGTACAAGCGCCAACACACAAGCATCGGAGTATGATAAACCTCCCCATGGTCTCTCTGGAGTCAGTTAGGGGTGTGGCTTACATAATGCAGTTCATGGGTGGAACTCTGGGCGGAGCTTAGCTGGATTTAACAGTCGCTGAATTGGCAACATTGTTTACATTTCATATAAATGTTATAATGTACAGAGACAATGGAGCTCGGCTGCCATGACGATGCTCTTACAGCCAATAATATCCTGGATAAAGCACAATGACTTCTCTGATGTTGACGTCCTTCAAAAGATCCCTTTAATTATTCATATTCCCGTAGGGGGAGGCGTCCTGCGGCGCAGCCTTTAATGCAGGCCTGGAGATACATTTATAGAAGGATGAATATGATCTGTTGCTGGATACATTCACCTATTGATGGGCATGAGATGCTTTTCTGATTGATGACCCTTAACCCCTTCACATTAACAATAATGTGGCCCTAAGGGTTGCCCCCCATTGGGTTACTCTTCTACAGCCCTCCCTTGTTCCAGTATGTCCCAACTTGCAGACCTAAAAATGCAGATACAGTTGTTAGCACTGGTGAAGCAGGGATCTGCCGGCTCCCTGTCCCACCATTCAGTTTTATGGTTGTGGTTGGGGGATACAATGTAGCCACATGATCACTCCTGGTGCTCCAGGACGCCCCCTGCAGGATGGGGGGGGGGGAGTATACAGTTATTGTTTTCAGATACAGACCCCAGGCATGAGCCCGAGGCTGTAATACAGGAGACAGCTGTGTATTATTGTGTTACTTATCTGCATTCTGTTTGTTCTTGCAGAAGACGTCCATTTCATGTTTGATAATAACAGTTCAGGAGGAAACAAAGTTAAGACACACAACCAAAAACATACATATATAGATATAGGGCACCCTGGGGACAGGACTGTACCATGAATATACATATATAGATATAGGGTACCCTGGGGACAGGACTGTACCATGAATATACATATATAGATATAGGGCACCCTGGGGGCAGGGCAGTACCATGAATATACATATATAGATATAGGGCACCCTGGGGGCAGGGCTTCACCATGAATAAACATATATAGATATAGGGACCCTGGGGGCAGGACTGTACCATAAATATACATATATAGATATAGGACACCCTGGGGGCAGGGCAGTACCATGAATATACATATATAGATATAGGGCACCCTGGGGGCAGGGCTTCACCATAAATATACATATATAGATATAGGGACCCTGGGGGCAGGGCTTCACCATGAATATACATATATAGATATAGGGCACCCTGGGGCCAGGGCTTCACCATGAATATACATATATAGATATAGGGCACCCTGGGGGCAGGACTGTACCATGAATATACATATATAGATATAGGACATCCTGGGGGCAGGGCTATACCATAAATATACATATATAGATATAGGGCATCCTGGGGGCAGGGCTATACCATAAATATACATATATAGATATAGGGCACCCTGGGGGCAGGGCTATACCATAAATATACATATATAGATATAGGGCACCCTGGGGGTAGGGCTTCACCATATTTATACATAAATAGATATAGGACACCCTGGGGCCAGGGCTTCACCATGAATATACATATATAGATATAGGGCACCCTGGGGCCAGGGCTTCACCATGAATATACATATATAGATATAGGGCACCCTGGGGCCAGGGCTTCACCATGAATATACATATATAGATATAGGGCACCCTGGGGGCAGGGCTTCACCATGAATATACATATATAGATATAGGGCACCCTGGGGGCAGGGCTTCACCATGAATATACATATATAGATATAGGGCACCCTGGGGGCAGGACTGTACCATGAATATACATATATAGATATAGGACATCCTGGGGGCAGGGCTATACCATAAATATACATATATAGAATAGCGGCCACAAGGGGGGCAGGGCTCACTACCATAAATATACAATATAGATATAGGCACTGGGGGTAGGGCTTCACCATGAATATACATATATAGATATAGGGCACCCTGGGGCCAGGGCTTCACCATGAATATACATATATAGATATAGGGCACCCTGGGGGCAGGGCTTCACCATGAATATACATATATAGATATAGGGCACCCTGGGGGCAGGGCTTCACCATAAATATACATATATAGATATAGGGCACCCTGGGGGCAGGACTGTACCATGAATATACATATATAGATCGAGGGTGGCACCCTGGGGGCAGGGCTGCACCATGAATATACATATATAGATATAGGGCACCCTGGGGGCAGGGCTTCACCATGAATATACATATATAGATATAGGGCACCCTGGGGCCAGGGCTTCACCATAAATGTACATATATAGATATAGGGCACCCTGGGGGCAGGGCTTCACCATGAATATACATATATAGATATAGGGCACCCTGGGGGCAGGACTGTACCATGAATATACATATATAGATATAGGACACCCTGGGGGCAGGGCTTCACCATGAATATACATATATAGATATAGGGCACCCTGGGGGCAGGGCTTCACCATGAATATACATATATAGATATAGGACACCCTGGGGACAGGACTGTACCATGAATATACATATATAGATATAGGGCACCCTGGGGACAGGACTGTACCATGAATATACATATATAGATATAGGGCACCCTGGGGGCAGGACTGTACCATGAATATACATATATAGATATAGGGCACCCTGGGGGCAGGGCAGTACCATGAATATACATACATAGATATAGGGCACTTTGTCCTAGGCTTCAAAATAACCTTACAGAACAGTGGGTTATATCCATTTATATAAATTCGGACCTCAGGAGGCACTTGGGACCGGGAGGGCGTTCTACTGTTAACATACACAATGCTATAGGACCCTGTAGGAGATCAGGGCTTCACCATGAACACATATATTGATATGAGGTTTTCTGGGTGGGAGGGGCTTTACCATGAGTGTACAGTGCATATTAATAATGGGCGGGGCATCACTATGATCACACATCATCATAGGGCACAGTGGGCGGAGCTTCATCACAGCCTGGTCACCCCATTCTCTGGCTGTGCCCTACTAGTGATATCACAACATATTTATGATAAGTATCCTGTGAAAAAATACATTTACACCTAAAAGATAAAAATATATGAAGCGATATTTCCGGCAAAGCTGTGAGGCATAAAAACAAACTATTTTTAAAACCTTGAACACCACGTGTGGACAAGCTGCTTCCGCCTTCAGCTGTACTGAGCATTAGAGGACCATTACAGGGTAATAGCATTTCATATGCTCATCCTGATCCTCCTGGTTCATGAATAGAATACCGGAGCTGCAGTGAAGACTGACACATTACCAGACTGAGTGTATTTCAGGGGAAAGTTACATTGTTTCATTGTAAGCTGTCCTTCTAAACATAATGGTTAATATTTGACCGCAAGTGTTGACTAAGGGAGGAAATATGTGGACGATGAATATTAAATACGTTTGTGTATCCCCAGGCCCAGCTCATATTATTATTACATTCACTCCAGAAAGTGTGCAGGCCGGGAGGGAGGGAGGCCGCACGTGGGCGCTGAAATAGTTAATAATTCATAGGGGATGTAGGAACATTTATGACATAATGACTGGTGTTTTACACTGTGCAGAACCCTCTGCTGTGAACAGTACATGACCTCCCCCCTCCCTGCTGTCACCGTATGTCACATGTCCCTTTATCTCCATTATGTATACTGACATTATATACATTGTTATCACTGAGTCATTATGTAAGGCAAATCGTAAGGAAGGTTTACATTAGATTCCTCATTAAATATACATATCCCAGGTTATAGCGGCTGTACATATATCATTATATACAGGAGATCCCCGGGTTATACCGGCTGTACATATATCACTATATACAGGAGATCCCCAGGTTATACCAGCTGTACATATATCATTATATACAGGAGACCCCCAGGTTATACCGGCTGTACATATATCATTATATACAGGAGATCCCCAGGTTATACCGGCTGTACATATATCATTACATACAGGAGATCCCCGGGTTATACCGGCTGTTTTCAGGTTCCCGTTAACCCCTAGGGGACTCAGCCTCTTTTGGCCTTGAGGACGCGCTCCCATTTTTCAAATCTGGCCTGTGTCACTATGAGTGGTTATAGCTTTGGAACGCCATGAGATATCCAGGGGATTTTGAGATTGTTTTCTCGTGACACATTGTACTTCAAATTAGTTTTAAAATTTCGATGAAATCTTTTGCGTTTAGTTATGAAAAAAAACAAAAATTGGCAAAAATTAACACCCTTACACGCCGCGGTCATGTTTGACCGCGGCGTGTAAGGGGTTAACAGCCGGCTCCGATCGCGGGTGTTAGCGCAGGCTGTCAGCTGTACTAGACAGCTGACAGCCGCTGCTTCTGGTACCGGCTCCGTTCGTGAGCCGGTGCCAGAAGCAGGACGTTATAGAACGTCCCCGTGCGCTAAGCATCTAGCCCCGGGGACGTACTATAACGCCCTGGTGCGCCTAGGGGTTAAATTGCCTTGCATATACATATAACCATCCATAAAATATTGCCAATCTCTAATTACAAGGTGCATTTACTAACCCTAAGTATGCTATCATCCAAGTTGAAGAGAATGAACAGATACCTATATCAAAGTGGCATGTGCCTAGTGCAATACTAGTTAAAAAAAAAAACAATCAGTAAACTTTTACGGGCATACTCTATATAGGTCGAAATCATTAGAATACATCTCATAGAGCACTGCCCATATAGCTTAATCAAAATAACACATGCCTTTAAACATGAAATACATAATTTAAAATATATTGTATTAAAAAAACTTTAAACATCCCCAGTGTAAACTATAACCTTACCATCACTCACATTATCTAAACACACCTATAACTATGGCATAATTTACTCTACCACTCTTCCCCCCCCCCCCCCCTTCCCCTTGTTTCCCTTTTTTTTTTTTTTCTCTTTTTTTTCCTTTTTTCCTCCTTTCTCTCCTCTTTCCTTCCCCTTCCTCTTTCCCCTCTTTCCCCTTTCCCCCTCCCTCCTCCCACTTCTCCCACCCCTCGCCCCCTCCTTCCCCCTCTCCCCTCCCGAGCTCCCCCCCTCCAGCTTCCCCTCCCCATCCTTCCTTCCCCCCTCCCTTTACCAGGAGAAAAAAAAAAAAGGTCTTTCCCCTCTCCCTCTCGTCTCCGCCCCCCCCCACTACAACTTTCCTCCTCTCCCCCATTATTTTCATGCTTTTCTATCTTACCCTTGCTCTTGCCATCCCAATTCTATATCTGATAATCTATTTACCTTTCTTCCCACATAATGACAGTTGGAGCTGTTTCAGAAATCCATAGCTTAAGAATCAATTTTCTTGCCTGGATAATATTTGGGATAGCAAATTTTTTCCTATTTGATATCTATATTTTTTTATATAACCCAATATTCTACCCAAGCATCTAATTGTATCTCTATCCTACCTACCTCATACTCACTTTTGAAAAAACCCCCCAGTATCGATGTGAGTTTCGGGCTCTCCAGAAGAATGACCCAGTCTGCTCCTGCTTGCCCACACTTCAAACATTTAATCTAACCTGTATCCCACCTTATTTAACCATTTTGGGGTTCTGTGCAATCTATTTGTGATAAAAAATTGCGAAATTCTATGTGAACCATTATTAGATACCTGTGTAAAATTCCCTAGGATATATTCCCATATATCTTCACCCTCTGGATGAGTTCCCAGGTCCTGCTCCCATCCCTGTATACACTTAAACTTTATCTTTTGCGTGTTTCCCTGGTTTAATAGATTATAACTAAAGGCTAATTTTTTTTCCTCACATTTCCATAGCATCCCGAACACGATATAGTGCACTTGTGTTTTAATTTTTGAAAATACCACCATACCACTAGTACCTAAAACATATCATTATCTTCTAACTTAAACTCCTTTTTTAATACTTCAAACGTTTTTAATCTTCCATCTCTATTAACTTGATGAGCATACCCTGTTATTAATACACCAAAACCCCTATAGTCCCTTAATTTTTCCCCTTTCACTGTTAAATTATCCCAAATAGGGGTGTACTCCAGCCAGTCGTTATTACCCAGGATTTTTTTTTTAATCTTTTCCCAACTGTCAAATGAGGTGGCTATCATCCTTAACAATCTTTCTCCATGGAACAACCTCTTCAAGTTGTCTATGAGCTAGACCATCTTGACTAGATCCTCCAACAACCTTATATTTATGGGATGTCTCGAATTAGGAACAGGACATGTTGCCTCTTCACCAAAGATGGGCAGATGCCAGACTTATCTAGAAGACCCACGACCTCCATAGCCCTAACCTTTATGATTAGCAAAGCTCTTGATGGAGAAAGTGGCTACTGACTAAAGGAATCTATTGACCTACCTGCCACCAGGGATTCTTTCTTCTCTACGTCATTGGACTCAATTCCAACCCACAAAAATATCTGTAAGAAACAATGGAAGGTCATAGATCTGAGATAATCCGAAACACTGGTCACAAAATAGAACACAAGATAAGACTGGAGAGAAGGAGAGAGTCAGGTCCATGAACTGGGACCAGGGATGGAATACTTCTTCAGATCCTTCTGATGGCCAATGTTCTCCATACCATGTGAGAGGAGACTATCTGAACTGACCCATTTTAGTTTTTAGGGTTCCTGTTTTCCAGGGCATGGAGGCGTGAAATAGAGTTGGAGCATGTCAGCCATGTGGTATGGAAGGCTCTGTTCAATCATGTGATGATGGTCAGAAGCTGAGAAGTCAGACTTCTACTGGACAACCCAACAGCATCTTGGTAGAACATGGTGAGCAATGTTATAAAATCAGTGGAGGTCCTCAAGATAGGGAGGTACCCAGTTACCTGTTCCCAGGTATCCAGCATCATGACATCATCCTCAGCGTTTCCGCCCGGTGACGGGGATGTTTTTTGTCTCTTCCAGAGGGGTCACTCTCAAGATAACGTTGGCTGTAACAAAAAGGTGATGTTCAGGTCTATCAAAAATTATGGAAAAAGGAGCAGAAAAACTGGAGTGGATCCTTATCCCAACGCTCTTAGCATTGAAGATCCTACAGAAGCTTTTGGTTTTGTTGACCACGAGATCCTTTCATCCTTTTTTTTTTTTTTTTATATAAATTAAAATTTATTTATCAATTCGGTGTACAAGCACAATAACATACATCATTCATCCCTTTACCATATATTCAATCCTAAACCATAAAATACATTTTTGTTCCACATCCTCAGCAATGTTTAACCCCTAGGGGACACAGCCTATTTGGCCTAAGGACGCGGCCCCATTCTTCAAATCTGACCTGTGTCACTATAAGTGGTTATAGTTTTTGGAACGCTATGAGATATCCAGGGGATTTTGAGATTGTTTTCTCGTGACACATTGTACTTCAAATTAGTTTTAAAAATTTGGATGATATCTTTTGTGTTTATTATGAAAAAAAAACTAATTGGCAAAATGTGGAAAAATTCTTTATTTTCAACAGTTCTAAATTCTCTACTTTTGATGCAGATAGTCATAGCTCCCAAATAAATTCATAACTTACATTTCCCAAATGTCTGCTTTATGTTGGCATGGTTTTTAAGATTCCACATATTTACTAGAATGTTCTGAGGCTCAGAATTTAGGTTCATTTTTCAAATTTTTTGTAAAATCACCAAAACCTGTATTTATATGGACCTCTCAACTTCTAATGACACTGAGTAGGGCCTAAATAACTAGCGAGACTCGTAAAATACCCCATTGTGGAAACTACAACACCTCAACGTTTGAAAAACCATTTAAGAAGTTGTTACGCTTTTACGTGTTTTCAGGGGTGTAAAACAAAATGGAGGTGTCAGTCTGCAAATTGTAATATTTTTCACAATACACTCATTTTGGGGTGGAAAATTAACATTACAATGGATTAATGAATAAAGGCTCCACAAGTTGTTACCCAATTTCTCCCGAGTACACGGATACTCATATGTGGTGGTAACGCTGGTATGGGCGCCACGGCCGGGCATAGAGGGAAGGAGGCGCCATCCAGAGCAGATTTTCTATGTCACATTGTACAGGCTATAATTTTTTTCTTTTTTAATGTGGACTATAGGGGCTTATTTCTTTTGCCACATGAGATGCACTTTCTGGTACGTAATTTGGGGGAATCTATAGGCTAATTGGTGAGATTTTATTAACTCTTTGTTGGTGGAGGAAATGAAAATCAATCACTTTTCAGTCAGGAAGGTTTTTATGGGGTTTTTTTTTTGGCTGTTTACCATACCTAAAATAGTATATTTTTTTATTCTATGGGTCGCCACGATTACAAAAAGACCTCATTTATATAGATTTTTTATTTTTTTCCCATTTTTAGTGCATAAAAAGTAATTTGGCAAAAATGTTGTTACTTTAGCATCACACCGTCTTTATATGCATAACTTTTTATTTTTCGCCTCACAAATCTGTTTAAGGGCTTTTTTGCGAGAAGGATTGTTCTTTTTAGTGGTTATTTTAGAGTGCATAACATTTTTTAAATCCCTTTTTAGAGCATTTTTATAGGGTTAATTGAAAATGATCTTTTTTCTGGAGCTTTTTTTTGTTTTGTTTTTTACGGGGTTAACTTTGCGGATCTAATAACGATTCTGTTTTATTGCAGATTGTTACGGACGGAGGGATACCAAATTGTGGGGGTTTTGTGTATTTATCAATTGTACTGAAAAAAACTAATTGGAGAAAACTTATTCATTTTAGCATCACCCATCTTTTTATATGCATAACTTTTTATTTTTTTGGCAGATAAATCTTGTTAGGGGCTTATTTTTTGGCGAGAAACAGTTGTTTTCTTTTAGTGGGCTTATTTTGGGTGCATAACATTTTTTTTAAATCACTTTTTGAGCATTTTTAAGGGTATTATTAAAAATTATCTTTTTTCGGAAGTTTTTTGCGTTTTTTTCTCGGCGTTTACCGTGCGGGTCCAGTAACAATTCTGTTTTATTATGCAGATGTTACGGACGCGGCAATACCAAATATGCGGGGGGTTTTTGGTTTTTTATGTTGTTTTATAATTTATTAAGTTTTTTTATGGGAAAGTGACATTTTAGGGGCTTATATTTTTATGTATTAATTTTTTATTTATATAATGTGTAGTGTTAACTGTGTTTTGCATATTTTACTTATACATACTTGAACTTAAACACAGTGATGCTATGATCACTGGTGTTATTCAATACACATGCTCTACAATACTATTTTATTGTAGAGCAGTGTAAACTGTCTGAGCAAGCTTGCGCATTGCTCAGGACAGTTTCAGCCAGAACCCGGAAGGGGTCTGGCTGCCATGGAGCCCGGCAGCTCCGGGGGCACATGCCAGTCCTCGAGCTGCCCAGAAGTGGATCGGATCCCCCGGTAAGCGGCACGGGGATCCGATCCACAGCGCTAACACCCTTACACGCCGCGGTCATGTTTGACCGCGCGTGTAAGGGGTTAACAGCCGGCTCCGATCGGGGTGTTAGCGCAGGCTGCAGCTGTACTAGACAGCTGACAGCCGCTGCTTCTGGTACCGGCTCCGTTCGTGAGCCGTGCCAGAAGCAGGACGTTATAGAACGTCCCCGTGCGCTAAATCTAGCTCCCGGGGACGTACTATAACGCCCTGGTGCGCCTAGGGGTTAAATGCCTTGCATATAATATAACCATCCATAAAATATTGCCAATCTCTAATTACAAGGTGCATTTACTAACCCTAAAGTCTGCTATCATCCAAGTTGAAGAGAATGAACAGATACCTATATCAAAATGGCATGTGCCTAGTGCAATACTAGTTAAAAAAAAACAATCAGTAAACTTTACGGGCATACTCTATATAGGTCGAAATCATTAGAATACTCTCATAGAGCACTGCGCCATATAGTTAATCAAAATAACACAGCCTTTAAACATGAAATACATAATTTAAATAATATTGTATTAAAAAAACTTTAAAACATCCCCAGTGTAAACTATAACGCTTACCATCATCACATTATCTAAACAACACCTATAACTATGGCATAATTATACCACTCTCCCCCCCCTTCACCCCTTGTTCTTTTTTCCTTTTCCTTCTCCTCTTCTTTCCTCCGTTCTGCCTCTGGCGTTCTTCTCCGCCGAACCCTCGAGTCTTCCACATATTTCCTCCACCGGTCAAATCAACCTTCCAGTTCCACCCGACCCCCCCCTATCGCATATACTCTTCCCTCCCCCTCCCTTCCCCCTCCCTTTACCAGAGAAAAAAAAAAAAAGGTCTTTCCCCTCCCCTCTCTCTCAGCCCCGCCCCCCCCACTCATACCTATCCTCCATCTCCCCCCATTTATTTCATGCTTTTCTATCTTACCCTTTGCTCTTGCCATCCCAATTCTATAATCTGATACTCTATTTACCTCTCTTCCCACATAAATGACAGTTGGAGCTGTTCAGAAATCCATAGCTTAAGAATCATTTTCTGCCTGGAAATATTTGGGATAGCAACTTTTTTTCCTATTTGATATCTTATATTTTTTTATAATAACCCAATATTTCTACCCAAGCATCTAATTGTATCTCTATCCCTACTATCCTACTCACTTTTGAAAAAACTCCCGCCCAGTATCGGTGAAGTTTCGGGACATCTCCAGAAGAGATGCCCAGTCTGCTCTGCTTGCCCACACTTCAAACATTTATCATCTAACCTGTATCCCACCTATTTAACCATTTTGGGGTTCTGTGCAATCTATTGTGATAAAAAAATTGCGAAATTCTATGTGAACCATTATTAGATACTGTGTAAAATTCCTAGGATATATCCCATATATCACCCTCTGGATGAGTTCCCAGGTCCTCGCTCCCATCCCTTTATACACTTAAACTTTATCTTTTGCGTGTTCCCTGGTTTTAATAGTATAACTAAAGCTAATTTTTTTTCCTCACATTTCACTAAGCATCCCTGAACCGATATAGTGCACTTGTGTTTTAATTTTTGAAAATACACCATAACCTAATGACCTAAAACATATCATTATCTTTCAACTTAAAACTCCTTTTTAATACTCAAAACGTTTTAATCTTCCATTCTCATTATATTGACCATATACCTTTATTAATCCACCCTTATAGTCCCTTAATTTTCCCCTTTCATGTTGTTAAATTATCCCAAATGAGGGGTGTACTCCAGCCAGCGTTATTACCCAGGTTTTTTTTTTAATCTTTTCCCAACTGTATTGAGGTGGCTATCATCCTTAACAATCTTTCTCCATGGAACAACCTCTTCAAGTTGTCTATGAGCTAGACCATCTTGACTAGATCCTCCAACAACCTTATATTTATGGGATGTCTCGAATTAGGAACAGGACATGTTGCCTCTTCACACCAAGATGGGCGATGCCAGACTTATCTAGAAGACCCACGACCTCCCATAGCCCTAACCTTTTTGATTAGCAAAGCTCTTGATGGAGAAAGTGGTCTACTGACTAAAGAATTATTGACCTACCTGCCACCAGGATTCTTTCTTCTCTACGTCATTGACTCAATTCCAACCCACAAAAAATATCGTAAGAAACAATGGAAGGTCATAGATCTGAGTAATCCGAAACACTGGTCACAAAATAGAACACAAGATAAGACTGGAGAGAAGGAGAGAGTCAGGTCCATGAACTGGGACCAGGGATGGAATACTTCTTCATCCTTCTGATGGCCAATGTTCTCCATACCATGTGAGGAGGAGACTATCTGAACTGACCCTTAGTTTTTAGGGTTCCTGTTTTCCAGGGCATGGAGGCTGAAATAAGTTGGAGCATGTCAGCCATGTGGTATGGAAGGCTCTGTTCAATCATGTGATATGTCAGAAGCTGAGAAGTCAGACTTCTACTGGACAACCCAACAGCATCTTGGTGAACATGGTGCAATGTTATAAAATCAGTGGAGGTCCTCAAGATAGGGAGGTACCCAGTTACCTGTCCCAGGTATCCAGCATCATGACATCATCCTCATCCTCAGCGAGACTTTCTTGTGTGAACTCCCCCGGCACTTCTTCAACCTACAATAGATAGGATACTGAACTAATGATATTGGCCATACCTTTTCCTGACGTACTCACCTAGTAGTCTGTCTTTCCAATATAACCCCTCCATCATGTGAAAAGTGCTGAGGATGCTGTAGAATGTGGTCCCCTATCACTTCCCTTCCCTTATTATGGGGGTCTCCACAAGCCAATTCAATGGTTTTTTGACTGTCCATTGCCCAGCTTCCCGGTAGCAGAGGGAGGGTCTGCACTTATTCCTCCTCTATGGCATCTCGCTTCTCTGTGTAACATTGGCGAGTATGTCGCTAGGAATCTCCGTCAGCGCTAGAGAGGAATGAGCAGCCAGCACATGTGGGCGGCTGGCGGCTCATTCATTGCCAGTTCTACAGGGATCAATGGACCCTGCTTGTTGGTCTCATCAATGTACTGCGAGATAGGCCTAACTTGCTTCAGGGGTCGGCTCCATTTCAGTAGGCTCTTGGGCGACAGAGCCCCAGTGGCCCTTTGCAGTGACTCATGGCAGCATTAAAAATTCAGAAACTAAAACTATCTGTTTCCTAAAATATTTCCTAATTGATCATACTGAACAGTTATTTTATACAGAGTCCCCTCACACTCTACGGATTTATTATACAAAAGGCCCCCCTCTCCCCTATGATCTGCATCAAGCCTATATGGGCCCCCCCAGCAGCTCTGGGCCCTGCCACTTGCCCAGGTATGCCCGGTCCTGTTTGCTATGACTGGAGACCCCTTAAGGACCTGCAGTAGACCATGTGACCTAGAGGTTCTGTTGAACGTACTACAACATGATATCAGCCTGGCCCAGTAGAGGATAGGGTAGCACTATAAACTGGAAAATTGCAGTACATCCACACATATAGAGCTACTTACATGGCACATATGAACACACAACAAGTCACAACATCCCATTTTTAAAGTATAGGAAATATGTAGAAGTGGATTTTTACCAGAAACCTCCCGTTTTTTGGAGCAGCCAAACAGTTTTGGTGGATGATCCTCCAGTTTGACTTTCGAGGAGAGGAGACGTCTGATATTCCTTTTTACCCCGTCCCAGTATTCCAGAAAATGTCTGTCGAAAAGGAAGGCGATGGAAAATTAAGCATGACCACCAAAGCTTGCCCCTCGATATAATCTAGATATAAGATACACGGGCTCCTTCCTGGCACATGGACATGTATTATATACCAGGATTTCTGCCACATAACCAGCATCTGCTGAGGGATCTCCTACCAGGTTCTTTGCCTTCTTCTACTTTTGTTCCTTTCCCTTCATCGTGGTCACCAGATATTCTGAGCCCGGATTTCCTCCTCATTTGCCCCCTTGCCCCCACATAAGGGCAGAATATTTTGGAACTTCAGTACGAAGGCATCATTGGAATTGAAGCGTCGGGCTCAACATCAACCTGCGCATAGAGAGATTCACATACAGAGAGGACGGAGCTGGAAGGTCACTTATAACATTTCCAGTATAAAAAGTTATTTTTACACAGACCTCATTTATCCTTGTTATCGATCCTAAGTTTTTCCGTACTTGGAATAGACGTTGGGGCGGGAGGGGCCTGGCCTTCCTTCCGGGATGTGCCATCTTGAACACAATTAGCGGCTTGTCTTTGAATATGGCCAGAATATGTGGAGCTCCTTTCCTTGAGAGACTCGGGTCTAGAAAGAAAAAACAAAGACACATAACATACTTATACTGGTGGAAGATGCCACTCCACAGATCCACGCACAATCTGGGCCACGCAGGATTATTAGATCATACAAGTTGGTAATTTGTAACACAGCCTGGGACAGATAGAGAGCCCACTGAGATCATATGAAGTTTTCTATCCTTCTTCCCAAGTTGCTTCCTATCACATCAGTACAGGTCAGCATTTGGTCTATATGATTCTGCAGACTTCTGAGTGTTTAGAGGAGAGACATCAGGCATAGACAAGAGCTGCTGGAGATAATAGGAAGTTCTATCTCACCCCAAGTGCTTTATCCCAACAGTACAGACCGTACTTCTCATATGTCATATGACCGTGCTGATGATTCTTGGTGATAGAATAAGAAACAGGCCAGATAACGGCTGCGGAGATAATAGTCAGCTCTACTCACCCCCAAGTGATTATTCCATCAGTACTTCTCTATAATGTCCTATATGACCCTGATGATGATTTGGTGATATAGAAGGAAACAGGCAACATAGAGGCTGCTGGAGATAATATGAATTCTATCTCCCCAAGTGCTTTATTCCCAACAGTACAGGACCACACTTCTCTATAATGTCCTATATGACCGTGCTGATGATTCTTTGTGATAGAATAGAGAAACAGGCACAGATAACGGCTGCTGGAGATAATAGTAAGCTTCTATCTCACCCCAAGTGCATTATTCCCATCAGTACTTCTCTATAATGTCCTATATGACCCTGATGATGATTCTTGGTGATAGAGAAAAACAGGACAGACATAGAGCTGCTGGAGAAAATATGAAGTTTCTATCTCACCTCAAGTGCTTATTTCTATCAGTACAGGTCAGTAGCTGTTTATAATGTACTATATGACCCTGCTGATGGTTCTTAGGGATAGAAGTGAGAAACAGGCAGACATAGAGACCACTGGAGATAATATGAAGTTTCTATCTTCCTGTTTCTCTCATCTATCACTAAGGACATTATAGAGAAGTACTGACCGGTATTAATGGGAATAATGCACTTGGGGTGAGATAGAAACTTACTATTATCTCCAGCACCGTTATCTATGCCTGGGCCTCTCCTTCTATCACACAGACTCATCAGCAGCATCATATAGGACTAGGACATTATAGAGAAGTACTGGCCTGTACTTTTGGGAATAAAGCATTTGGGGTGAGATAGAAACTTCATATTATCTCCAGCAGCCTTTTTCTATGCCCATTTTTCTCTTCTATCACTAAGAATCACCAGCAGGGTCATATAGGACATTATAGAGAAGTGCTGGTCTGTACTGTTGGGAATAAAGCACTAGGGGTGAGATAGAAACTTCATATCTCCAGCAGTCTCTTTCTATGCCCATTTTTCTCTTCTATCACTAAGAATCACCAGCAGGGTCATATAGGTCATTATAGAGATGTACTGACCGGTACTGATGGAAACAAAAACACTAGGGGTGAGATAGAAACTTACTATTATCTCCAGAAGCCACAGTCTATGCCTCTCCTTTCCTATCTCACTTAGCATCTGCTTACTTCCTCCTCCCTTCTCCATAGATTTCTATTCTGATCGTCCCACCGTTTGGATGAGGAACTTAATAATGGACTCCCCCACCCCCAGTTTTGCCGCTGTAGGGTTGGGAGGTGGTTGAGCATGAGCAGCAGCTTCATCCGAGTGAAGCTGAAGATGCCATTTATCCGTCTGGCACCGGATGATGTGTCCATTGATACGTATGGACTATAGGTTCCCCGCTCCCTACCCTTCCATCACCGCTCACCCGTCATTGTCATAGTAATGACCTCAGTATAGACAATGTTATCAATGGGCAGCAGCGGGAGGGCGACTCATAGTGACCGTCACCTATAAAGATGTGCGTGGGGGGGGGGGGGGTTGGCTTCGCCGTATATGTTTATAGCGTAGAGGGTCGTATTGTGTGACTGCTGATAAGATAAACATTGTATTGTATGTATCTACATCCCACGGGATTGTTATATCTCTCAAAGGGACTCATTAGTGCGGACTAGTGTAAACAAGCGGCTACCCCTCCCCCGCCATCTGTGCAAGCAGTCACATGACCTGCGGGTGAATGTACATGTCCCTTTATGTTTACTACACATCTCATATTTAATGGCTTTTATACTATCAGTGACCTCCCCTATGGAGATTAGTAGCTAATTGTTTTGGGGGGCGGAGTCCATTAACTACCGCTGTAATTAACTAATCGACTGCTGATAATCTAGTAGGTACTTTGCAGCATAAGAGTTCGGAATATCCCTTTAAGAAGGCAATTATAAGATGGGGACTCCAATACAAGTTACCTTATTACAGTTTTAGGCAACATTTTACATTATTTTACATTGTTGCATTTTAGAACCTAGAAACTTAGTTGCCTTTAGCCTGTTGGATCCCTTAATATTGCCCCTGGTAAATGGTTAACAGCACTTAAAGGGAATCCATCACCACGATTTACCTACCCCAGGTAGGTCACGTAGGGCGATGCCCACACACGCCGCCTCTACCTTTGGTTTAATTTTCCAGTTGCTCCTTTCATGACTTTATAAATGTGCAAATTTGGCTGAAGTGATTAAGCAGAGCACTTCTGGACTCCGCCTCCACAGCATTAACAACGCCCCCTAATGGGTCCAGGGAGATGAGAACTTCAGCTTCATTTACATATTACTAAAGGGAAGGAGGGAACAGTCAGTACCATCACATGGGTGGTACCTGTGAACATAGCCCTACATAACATAGGTAGGTAGTTTGGGTAGGTAACAGATTCCCTCTTAAAGGGTTAAACTGCCCCACATCACCTCTGCTCTGTGTAAATCCTGGAATATAAATATGCATATCACAGTCCTGCTGCTACTAATAACACAAAGGTCTGATTACACATCTCTCTAGGGACAATATATAACACTGCCTGCAGAGAGCACAGAGCACAACAGTGTGAGGACACACCCCCTGTGCACTTAGAGAAGTTTCAAGACTGGGATATAAATCTATAAATTGCAGTCCAGCTGCTACTAACAACGTAAGCAAAGGTATGATCTTGCATACCTAACACTGGCTGCACTAAGCAGAGAGAACAGCAGTGTGAGGATACATCCCCAATGCACCTGGAGAAGCTACAGTCCTGGTATATACATCCATATATCACAGTCCTGCTGCTACTAACAACGTAAGCAAAGGTATGATCTTTCATCTCAATACCTAACACTGGCTGCACTAAGCACAGAGCACAGCAGTGTGAGGATACACCCCCAATGCACTTGGAAAAGCTACAGTCGTGGTATATACATTGCACATCTCTCCAGGGACAATACAAAACCCTGGCTGCAGTTTGTATGGTCACAGCCATCTAAAAAGCAGAATCTGTACAAAAACACCGAATTTTACATCCCTTGACTATAAAAGCAATGGCCTAGATGGAGTCCCCCTCTAAGGATGTGTATAGATCACACCTCTGTATACAGACAAATTACAGGGTCAATAAATAAAAGCAGAACAAGGCAAGTGGGAGGAATATAATAAGATGAAGCTAAATAATTAGCTGCAGTTGTTAATTAATTATTCATACTGATATAATGAAGCCGTAGATAACAGATAATATGAGCGTAAAAGGCAGAAAAGTTCTCATAGAAGTTGTATTGTATAATGTAGATATGAGGATTGTACTGACGTGCGTGGCCCCCGCCTTGATGGAACGGTCCAGCTGCACGGTGAGGAACGCCGAAATCGTGATCTCGTCCTTTGTTGAATGATTTCCTTGCCTGAAAGAAGAATAAAAATGAGACCATATCCAGAATAACGAGTTATTACAGGGGGGTCCACTGCACCAGGATCCAAAGTACCGCACCAGGATGACATCACAGAAAGCGACTTCTGCTCTGTTCTAGCCCAAATTACATGGATAACATTGATATAAATGTATGTGTGTGTAATACTTCATTTCACCTGTGGTGGCGCTGCAGAAAAATAGGAACCTGCTGCAGGTGACAGCTGATTAGCCTTCAGGATGACCTGTGATTACCCCGACCACGTGGTATGAGGGGGTGCAATCTGATTGGATTCTAGGATGGCGTGTGATTACGCAGAGCATGTGATCTATGGGTGTGATCTGATTGGACTTCAGGATTATATGTGATTACCCCGCCCATGCGATCTGATTGGACACCCAGATGAACTGTGATTATCCTTAACTGGCAATCTAACGGTGTGATCTGATTGGACACCAGGATGAACTGTAATTACCCTGATCACATGATCTAAGGGTGCAATCTGATTGGACTCCGGGATGACCTGTGATTACCCCGAACTTGTGAACTAATAGTGTGATCTGATTGGACACCAGGATGACTTGAGATTAACCTGAACATGTGATCTAAGGGTACAATCCGATTGGACTCCAGGATAACATGTGATTACCTTGACCGTGTGATCTAATGATGCAATCTGATTGGACACCAAGATGAACTGTAATTACCCTGATCACGTGATCTAAGGGTTCGATCTGATTGGACTTCGGGATGACCTGTGATTACCCCAATCTTGTGATCTAATGGTGTGATCTGATTGGACTCCACGTTGACTTGTGTTTACCTCAACTGCGTGATCTATGGGTGTGATCTGATTGGACTCCAGGATTACATGTGATTACCCCGCCCACGTGATCTAAGGGTGCAATCCGATTGGACACCAGGAGGAACTTTGATTACCCCAAACTTGGGATCTAATGGTGTGATCTGATTGGACACCAGGATGACCTGGGATTACCCCGAACATGTGATCGTAGAGTACGATCCTTTTGGACTCCAGGAATACATGTAATTACCTTAACTGTGTGATCTAGAGGTGCAATCTGATTAGACTCCAGGATTACATGTGATTATCCTGACCATGTCACCTAAGGGTGCTATCTGATTGGACTCCAGGCTGACCTGTGATGACCCTAACTACATGATCTAAAGGTGCGGTCACGGTCCGGTCGCAATGCGGTTCTGATGCAGTCATTTACATTTACCACAATGCTCCGATAATTGGGATTCTGAAAACTGATGATTAAATACTGAGTAAAGTGAACAGCGGCCGATGTGCAGGTGATAAAACCTCCATTAACCCCTTAATGACAATGCCTGAAATATCCCTCATGACCGGGCTTTTTTAATCGAGTTTACTAATGGACCGAGTTAAGGGCCATAATTTATTTGTTTTCTTAATATTCTAGCAGTGTTTTTTGTTTTGTGACACATTGGGGGTCATTTACTAAGGGCCCAAATCGCGTTTTACCGGCGGGTTACGCAAATTTTTCCGTTTTGCGGCGATTTTCCCTGTATTAACCCCGGGATTTTGGCGCACGGGATCGGATTGTGGCGCATCGGCGCCGGCATGCACGCGACGGAAATCGGGGGCCGTGGCCGAGCGAAAACCCGATGGATTCGGAAAAACCGTCACATTTTTTTAAAAAAAGTGTCGCGGGACACGCGCTTAACTTCACCAAGTATGGGATCGTGAACTCCGGCAGACCTCGGGGGAACTTCAGCGCAGCAGCGACACCTGGTGGACGTCGGAGGAACTGCCTTAGTGAATCGCCGGAATACCCGAATCCACCGCAGAGAACGCGCCGCTGGATCGCGAATGGACCGGGTAAGTAAATCTGCCCCATAATGTGAAGGTTTTGTTTTTCATTTTCAATTTTCATTGGGGTTAACGTTCCAAAAAGTGGTAAATTAAAGTTGCCAAATATTGGGAAGTATTAATTGAAATAAGTTTTCCATTGTAACTGGGGCAAGTGGGAAACAACCCCTTTGGGGAAGATGTTTGGGAAAGTATAGCCTCTTGTTAACCCCTTCAGACACTAAGAGCACATGACTGCTGTGTCTACATCAATAAAAGAGAATCCGTTTTACTGCACTTTGAGCTGCAGTCATGTACAGATAATCCATCTCCCTTCAGCTCCGAGCACATAGTGACCTCTAGTGGTCACAGCGTTTATTGCAGGGTGTAGGATTCCATGAAATTGTTCTCTTTCTAGGACAAAGGTAATACAATAATAAGAATTACTGATACAACAAGATAAGTGCTTATTCCTTTTTGCTTACCATGTATATATCACAGTTCCCTTAGCAGAAGTGTATAAAATGATGTAACAATCCCCACCATAAAACTGCCCATAAGTCTCCGGGTCTACAGGAACCCTGCCAGTGGCTTCCACTCTCCAAATCTTAAGGAGAAATATAAAAAAACAAGTATTATAGTAGTTGCATGTGGCGAGACGTATGCGGATGGTAGTGAGTCAGAATTTGGTACGAACAAACATTAAAGCTGGATACCGATCCTCCTTGTACACTGTCTCCAGGTGGTGGTGGTGGTAAGGATCACGGTGATCCATCCTCTGCCTTGTATCAGCGGGTCAGGCCTGGTGTGGTGTCATGGAATCCATCCTGCCTTTAGTCAGCGGCTCAGGTGGTTGGTGCTGTGTCATGGATCCATCCTGCCATTGTATCAGCGGGTAGCTGGTGTGGTGGTGATCAATTGGTCCATCCTAGCCGTGTGTGTATCAGCGGCTCCACAGGCTGGTGGTTGGGGGGTGATACAATGGTGTCGCATCCGCGGGATATCAGCGGGTCAGGCTGGGTGGTGGGTGGTGTCCTGATCCCATCCTGCCTGTATCATCGGGTGCCAAGAGGCTGGTGGTGTGGTGTCATGGATCCAGTCCCTGCCTGTATCAAATCAGGCTCGGCGTCAGTGTGCTGGTGTTGGATGTGTCAGGATCCATCCGGCCTTGTATCAACGGCTAGCGGTGGTTGTGGTGCCCATTGGACCTCCATCCCTGGCCTGTGTATCCACGGGTCGCAACTTGCCTGGTGTGTGTGTGTGGGTGTATGTATCCATCCTGCACTTGGTTCCGACGGGTCATGGCTGGTGTGGGGTAGGTGGTCATGATCCCAGCCTTGCCTTGTGTGTCCAAGCGGCTCAGGCTGGTGGTGTGGTGGTGGTCCATGGAGCCCTCCTGCCTTTTAGCAAATCTGCGGGTTCAGGCTGGTTGTGCTGGTGTCCATGGATCCATCCGCCCAGTTGTATCCGGGCGGCTCAGGTCTGGTGTGGTGGTGTCATGGATCCATCCTGCCATTGTACTCAACAGGGTCAGGCTTAAAATGTGCGGGTGGTGGTGGATGTCACTGGATCCGATCCTCCTATACATTCTATACAGCGGCTCAGCTGAGTGGTGGTGGTGTCTATGGATCCATCCTTGCCTCTTGTATCAGCGGCTCGGCTGGGGTGGTGCCAGGATCCATCCTGCCTTGTAGTCAGGCGGCCTAGTGGCTGGTGGTGGTTGTCATGGATCCATCCTGCCTTGTATCAGTCGGCTCAGGCTGGTTGCTTGTGGTTTCCAGGGACCACATGCCCCTTGTATCAGCGGCTCAGGCTGGTGGTGTGGTGTCATGGCTCCAATCCGCCTTTGTTCAGCGGCTCGGCTGTGGGCTGGTGCATGGATCATCCTGCCTTGTATCAGCGGGTCAGGCTGTGGGGGGTGGTGTCAGGAATCCATCCTGCCTTGTATCAGCGGTCAGGCTGCGTGGGGTGGTGTCATGGAGCCATTCCTGCCTTGTATCAGGGGGGTCACGCTGGTGCTGGTGGTGTCATCGGATCCCTCCTGCCTTGTATCAGCGGGTCAGCGCTGGTGGTGGTGGTGTCATTGGATTCCCATCCTGCCTTGTATCAAGTGGGCAGGCGGGTGGTGGTGGTGTCATGGAATCCATCCATGCTTGTATCAGCGGACTCAAAGGCTCGTTGGTTGGTGGTTCATGATCCATCCCTGTGCCTTGTATCAGCGGTCCAGGCGGGTGGTGGTGGTCATAGGATCCATCCTAGCCTCTGTATCGCGGTCAGGCTGGTGGTGTGTGGTGTCATGGATCCATCCGCCATTTATCAGCGGCTCGAGGCTTGGATGGTGGTGGTGTCATGGATCCCTCCTGCCGTGTATCCATCAGACGGGTCCGGCTGGTGGTGGTTGGGTGTCCATGGAATCCATCCTGCAATTGTAACTCAGCGGTCATGCTGGTGGATGCTGGTGTATGGATCCATCCTGCCTTGTATCAAGCGGGTCCAAGGGCTGGTGTGCTGGTGTGTCTGGATCCATCCTGCCTTGGATCAGCGGCTCAGGCTGGTGGTGGGGTGGTGTCATGGATCCATCCGGCCTTGTATCAGCGGGTCAGGCTGGTGGGCTGGTGTCATGGATCCATCCTGCCTTGTTTCAGCGTCATCAGGCTGGTGGGTGGTGGTGTCATGGATCCATCCCTCGCCTTGTAATCAGCGGCTCAGGCTGTGGTGGTCGTCAGGCGGATTCCATCCTGCCTTGGATCAGCGGCTCAGAGCTGTTGGTGGTGGTGCTCATGGATCCTCCTGCCTTGTATCACGGCTCAGCTGGGTGGTGGTGGTGTCATGGATCCATCCTGCCTATGTATTCAGCGGCCTACAGCTGGTGGTGGTGTGTCTTGGACTCCCTATCCTGCCTTGTATGCGGCTCAGGCTGGTGCTATGGTGGTGTCATGGATCCATCCTCGCCTTGTATTACAGCGGTTCAGGCTGGTGGTGGTGGTGTCATGGACCATCCTGCCTTGTATAGCGGGTCGGCTGGTGGTGTGGTGTCATAGGCTCCATCCTGCTCTTCTGTACAGCTGGCTCAGGCTGGTGGTGGTGGTCGGTCATGGATCCATCTGCCTTGTAACAGCGGGGCAGGCTGGTGGACTGGTTGTCATGGATCCCCCTGCCTTGTTCAGCGGGTCGGCTGGTGGTTGTGTGTGCTGGATCCATCCTGCCTCTGTATAGCGGCTCAGGCTGGTGGTGGTGGCTGTCATGGATTTCCTTCATCCGGCATTGTATCACAGCGGCTCAGGCTTGGTGCTGGTGGGTCGATGGCTCATCCTACCTTGTCATCATCGGGGTCAGGTTGGTGGGTGGTTGTGTCCTGGATCTCTATCCTGACCTTGTATCACATATACAAATCTAAGCACTGCAGGCTGGGTGGTGGGTGGTGTCATATGATCCATCCTATGCCTTGATCAGTCCAGCGCTTCAGGACTGTGCTGGTGTCAGTGTCCAGGATCGCTGATCTCTAGCCCTTGTTCAGCGGGTCGTGCGGGTTGTTGGGTCGTCACGGCATCGGATCCATCCGGCCTTGCTATCCGCTGGTCCAGGCTGGTTTGGTGGATCGCATGGTCCTCCCTCCGGCCTGGATCCAGCGGGTCAGAGCTGGTGGTGGTGGTGTCATGGATCCATCTTCTGCCTTGGTATCATCACGGGTCAGGCTTGTGGTTGGATGGTACGTCATGGATCCACATCCTCGCTTGTATCAGGGTCAGGCTGGTGGTGCGGGTGTCATGACTCATCTGCTCCTTGGATCAGCGGGACAACAGGCTGGTGCGCTCGTGTCATTGGAGCCATCCTGCCATTTATATCAGAGCCGGGTGCAGGCTGGTCGTGGGTGGTGGTGTCCATGGATCCATCCTCCTTGCTATCAGCTGAGGATCAGGCTGGCTGGTGGTGCGTGTCATGGTGTCTTTGGCGGCCCCTTGGTACACGCCACAGCCACCTGATTATTGTTGCTGAACCTTGTCGCGTCTCCCATGTATGAGCACAAAGTGTTAGCCCCTGTAACAATCTGATGGCTACTGTTCATGCAGTCCGATAATGCGCACATGTCATAAGCTTCGAATGACATCTCAAGACTTGGGTTTTCTTGCCTAACCGACGTCCAATGAGGTCACGGACACAAAATGGCCTACATCAGTCCACCAGATCGACGCATCACACCAATCAAGACATCTTGGTATGGTGGTGGTCTCACGGGAGTGTTCGCATCCATGGAGGTGCATCCGCAAATCTGCGGCAATAAAAAAACAAAAAACTACTGTGGATGCCATGCATGTCACTAGAGGAGCAAAATCCGAGGCAGCTTCCTGCACTGCGCGTGTGTTGGTTATCTATGCACCGAAGAATTGAGCAAGTTCTGAGGGCAAAAAGGGGGTTCCAACCCTTACTAGCATGTGGAACCTAAACACGTTGGCCGGGGATTGTATATAGATTATAAGGAGCACCTCCTGGTGTGCAGGGCACCTTCTACCATGAATATACTATGTAGATATAGGCACTTTGTCCTACCAGGGCATCAAATAACCTTACAGACAGTGGATATATCCTTATAATAATAGATATTGGACGCAGGAGGCACACTTGGCACCGCCTAGGGAGGGGAGCGTTCTACTGTTAACATAACACCAGCTATAGGACCCTGTAGGAGACCAGGGCTTCACCATGAAACACCTATATCATGATATGAGTTTTCCTGGTGGGAGGGGCTTTACCCATGAGTGTAACAGTGACATATTTATAATGGTTGGGTGCATCACGTTGAGGCACAACATCACTATAGGAGCACACGGTGGGCGGAGCATTCATCACGTAGGCCTGGTTACCCATTCTCATGTGGCTGTGGCCCCACTTGATTATCACAACATATTTAGTGATAATTGGAACCTGTGACAAACAATTACATTTAACACACCTAAAATAAAAAATATGAAGCGACATTTCCGCCAAGCTGCGAGGCGTAAAACAACTAACTTTTTACCAAAAACTGAAACCCACGTGTTGGACAAGCTAGCTGTCCACCCCTACAGCTTGTACTAGAGGGGCAGTTAAGGCCATGCAGGGTATAGCATTTCATTGGCTCATCCTGATCCGCCTGGTTCAATGATAGATATTACCGGATCTGCATTGGAGACTGACATGCATTTACCTAGACTGAAGTGTATTTCAGGGGAAAGATTACATTGTTTCTTTGTAAGCTGTCCCTTTAAAACATAATGGGTTACATATTTTCCGCCGCAACATGGTTGTCATCTAAGGGGGAAATATGGATGCCACGATGAACTATTAAATACACCACCGCGTTTTGTGTTGCCACCCTGCCCCGCTCTATATTAGTACATTCATCTCCGTGGTAGGGTTGGCGTGAGCCCGGGAGGGAGGGAGGGCGGAACGTGGGCACTGAAAAGTTAATAATTCATAGGGGCTGTAGGACGATTCTACATAGACATAACAGTGACCTGGTTGTTTATCACTGTGCAGAAACCCTCTTTCTGTGAACAGCCACATGACTCCTTTCTCTCCCTCCCTGCCTTGACCAGGTTGTCACATGTCCCTTTGTATCCTTCCATTATGTATACTGAAACATTTATATACATGTTATCACTGTAACAAAGTAGTAAGGAAAATCGTAGGAGGTTTACATTAGATTCCTCTATAAAATATACATATCCATGGTTTATCCAGCTGTACATATATCATGATATACAGAAGCACCCCCCTAGGTTAGCCAGCTGTACTATCTCCTTATAATACAGGAAGATCCCCAGTTAACCGGCTGTACATATATCATTATATACAGTCAACCCCAATGTATAACCCGGCTGTACATATATCATTAAAAACTATACAGGAGACACCCCAGGTTATACCTGGCTGTACATATATCATTTATATACAACGTGATATCCCCAGGTTATAACCACCGGCCTGTACATAGATCATTAATTACAGGAGCCCCCAGTTATAACCAGGCGTGTACATGTATCAATTATATACCTAGGAGATCCCCTCCTCAGGTTAAGCGGCTGTACATATATCATATATACAGCGTCCCCCCAGGTTATAACCGGTCTGTACATATACTCATTATATACAAGGGATTACTCCCAGGGTATAACCGGCTCTGTACATATATCATGATATACCAGGCAACTCACCCAGGTTATACCGCGTACATTATCATTATACTACAGGAGAATCCCCAGTCCTTTTATACAAGCTGATACACATATCATTAATATACAGGAGATCCCCAGTTATAACCGTGCTGTACATCTATCATATATACGGAGAATCCCCAGGTTAGTACCAGCTGTAACATATATCACTATAGTACAGAGACACCCAGGTATACCGGCTGTACATATATCATTATATACAGGGATCCCCAGGTTCTACCGGGCTGCCTATATCATGAGATACAGGAGATCCCCAGTTATACCGGCTGTACAATATCATTATATAACAGTGACGACTCCTCCAGGTTAACCATCTGTACATATATCTTATATATACAGAAATCCCCAGTTTCACACCCGGCTGTACTATATACATATTATATCCTGAATCCCCAGGGTATACGGCTGTACATCAGCCATTATATCCAGGAGACCCCCTAGGTATATAACCGGCTGTACATATATCATGATAATAATCAGGAGACCCCCATGGTATACGGCTTGTACATATATCATTATATACAGGAGATCCCCAGGTTTTAACGCGGATGTACATATACCCATTATATACAGGAGATCCCCAGGTTTATACCTGCTGTACACATATCATTATATCAGGAGATGCCCCAGGTTATACCGCTGACATATATCATTATAGACAGGAGATCCCCAGGTTATACCAGCTGTACATATATCATTATATACAGGAGAATCCCCCGGTATACCGGCTGTACATATAGCATATATACGGAGATTCCCAGGTTATACTCAGCTGTAACATAATCATTATATACAAGGAGATCCCCAGGTTAGAATACCGGCTGTACATATATCACTATATACAGGAGAATGCCCCAGGTTATACCGGCTGTACATATATCACTATATCCAGGAGATCCCAGTTTATACCGGCGGGTGTAACATATATCATTATATACAGGAGACCCCCAGGTTATACCGGCTGTACATATATCATTATATCAGGACATCTCCTGTTATACGCTGTAGCATATATCATTATATACACGGGGATCCCCAGGTTAATACCGGCTGTCATATATCATTAATATACAGGGCATCCCCAGGTTATAACCGGGATGTACATATATCCTTATCTACATTAGGAGCCCCAGGTTTATACCGCCTTGTACCATAATCATTAGATACAGGGGATCCCCAGGTTATAACCGGAGGTACATAACAATATCATGTATTATATCAGTGAGAGCCCCAGGTCTAATACACAGCGGTACATATATCATTATATACAGGAGATCCCTAGGTTATACAGCTGTACCGTATATATCATTATTAACAGAATGCCCAGGTTTATCCCAGCTGTACTATATCATTAGATATCACCCAGGAGGCAATGCCCCCAGGTCTTATCGCGGCTGTATATATACTCATTAGACATGAGATCCCCGGTTATAGCGGCTGTACATATATCATAATACAGGAGGATCCCATGTTATACCGGCTGACATTATCATTATATCACGAGATCCCCAGGCTAATAAGGCGGCTGTACTATATCATTAATAATAACCAATATCCACGGTTATATATGCGTGTTACCATATATCATTATCATACAGGAGATGCCCATCGTTATAGGCGGCCTGTGTACAATTATGCTTATATACAGGAGATCCTCCCAGGTTAACAGTCGTACATATATCTTCATATTACAAGAGACCCCAGGGTCATACGCGCCTGTCATTATCATTATATACAGGCAGATCCCCATGAATACGGCCTGGGCACTAATACGGATCCCCGCGCGTTATACCGGCCCTTGTTACATATATCATTTACATACAGGAGATCCCCAGGTTATACCAGGCTGTACATATCATCACTATATCAAGAGCGGGATCCCCGAGGTTTACACCGGACTGTCCCATATATCATATATACGGGAGATCACCCAGGTTTATAACGGATGTGTACATATATCATTATATACAGGAGACCCCGTTCTACGCTTTACATATATCACTATATACAGGAGATCCCAGGTTATACCGGATGTACATATATATTATATCAGGAGACCCCAGGTTCTATACCGGACAGAGGTCCCCAGTTATACGGCTGTACATATATCCATTATACAAGGAGATCCCCATGGTTTATACATCGGCTGTACATAATGATTCATTAGATACCGGAGATCCCCAGGTTATCCACAGCCTGTACATATATCATTAATACAGGAGATCCCCAGGTTATACCGCTGTACATATATCATTAATACAGGAGATCCCCAGGTGTTATAACCGGCTGTACATATATCATTATACAGGGAATCCCCAGGTATACCGGTGTCATATCTCAATAACAGGAGATCCCAGGTTGATACCGCTGTACATATATCATTATATACAGGAGATCCCCAGGTTATATAGCTGGATTGTACATATATCATTATATACAGGAGATCCCCAGGTTATACGGCTTCTGTACATATCATATATACAGGAGATCCCCAGGTTTATACCGGCTGTTACATATCTCATATCTACAGGAGATCCCCAGGTTCATACCAGCTGTACATATATCATTATATTACACGAGATCCCCAGGTTATACCGCTGTACAGTATTATTCACTATATACAGGAGATTCCACAGGTTATACCAGCTGTACATATATCTTATATACAGGAGATCCCAGGTTATACCGGCTGTACATATATCATATATACAGGAGATCCCCGGTTATACCGGCATGTACATATATCATATATACAGGAGATCTGCCCAGGTTATACCGGCTTGTACATATATCATATATACAGGAGATCCCCAGGTTATACACGCTGTACATATATCCATTCATATACCGGAGATCCCAGGTTATAGCTCGCTGTACATATATCATTATATACAGGGAATCCCCCAGGTTTATACCGGCTGTACATATATCATTTATACAGGAGATCCCAGGTTATACCGGCTGATTAATCTATCATTATATACAGGAGATCCCCAGGTTTACCGGCTGTACATATATCATTATATACAGGGGATCCCCAAGGTACTATATCAAACAGGATGTACATAATCATTATATACAGGAGATCACCCAGGTTATATACGAGCTGTACATATATCATTATATACAGGAGATTCCCAGGTTATAACCAGCTGTACATATATCATTTATACAGGAGATCCCCCAAGTTTATACCGCGCTGTACATATATCATTATATCAGGAGATCCCCAGGTTATACCGGAGTGTACATATATCATTATATACAGGAGATCCCAAGGTTATACGGCTGTCTGTTAACATATATCATTATATACAGGAGATCCCCAGGTTATACGCGGCTGTACATTATTCATTATATACGGAGATCCCCAGGTATACGTCGGCTGTACATATATCATTTATACATACATCGAGATCCCAGGTTATACCGGCTGTACAATATCATCATTATATACAGGAGATCCCAGGTTATTACGCGGCTGTACATATATCATTATATACAGGATATACCCAGGTTTACACTGGCTTGTACATTATCACTATATACAGGAGGATCCCAACAGGTTCTTACCGGCTGTACATATATCATTATATACAGGAGATCCCCAGGGTTTTACCGGCTGTACATATATCATTATATACAGGAGATCCCAGGTTATACCAGCTTGTGACCATATATCATTATATACAGGATGATCCCAGGTTATACGGCTGTACATATAATCATTATAGATACAGGAGATCCCCAGGTGTATACCGGTGTACATATACTATTAAACGCGAGGGTCTGCAGTTTACCGGCTTACTGACTATCATATAATATACGGGGATCCCCAGGTTATCCGGTGTAACATTATCACTTCCAGGACACCGGGATTAATACAAGTACATATATCATTTATCAGCAACTCCCAGGTTATACCAGCTGTACATATATCATTATAATACGGAGATCCCAGGTTATACCGGCTGACATATATCATTATATTACAAAGGATCCCAGGTTTTTACGGCTGTAAATATATAGGCTTCATTAGCAGTGTACAGATCCTACAGTTGTTAGTTGACGCTGTACAATATCATTATACAGGAGATCCCCAGGTTATACCGGCTTCGTACATATATCATTATATCAGGAGATCCAGGTTCATACGGCTGTACATAATATCATCATTACAGGAGATCCCCAGGTTATACCGGCTGTACATATATCATTATAATCAGGAGTCCCCAGGCTTATAAGCTGTATCAATATCCCAGATACAGAGATCCCCAGTTAACGGCTGTACATATATCATTATTACAGGAGATCCCCGGTTATACGGCTGTACATATATCATTTATACAGGAGATCCCAGGTTATAACGGCTGTACATATATCATTATATACAGGAGATCCCCAGGTTATACGGCTGTACATTATACTATTACAGGAGATCCCCAGGTATACCGGCTGTACATATACGAAGTCATATATACAGGAGATCTCCAGGTTATAGCCGTGTACATATATCTTATATACAGGAGATCTCAGTTATACCGGCTTGTACATATATTATTACAGGAGATCCCCAGTTATACCGCGTGTACATATATCATATATACAGGAGATCCCCAGGTTAATAATCGGCTGTACATACATCATTATATACAGGAGATCCCCCAGTGTTATACCGGCTGTACTATCTTTAATATACAGGAGATCCCAGGTCTTAGCTGCTGTACATATATCATTATATACAGGGATACCCAGGTTATACCACGTTTACATATATCATTATATACAGGACATCCCCAGGTTTTAAACCAGCTGATATATATCATTATTCTACAGGAGATCCCAGGTTATACCGCTGACATTATATCATTATATACAGGAGATCCCCAGGTTATACGGCTGTACATATATCTATAATACAGGAGATCCCCAGGTTAAACCGGCTGTACATATATCATTATATACAGGAGATCCCCAGGTTACCGGCCGTATACATATATCATTATATAGGAGATCCCCAGGTTTATACAGCTGTACATATATCATTATATACAGGAGATCCCAGGTTATACGCTGTACAATATCATTATATACAGGAGATCCCCAGGTTTTATACCGGCTGTACATATTCATTATATACAGGAGATCCCCAGGTTATACCACTGTACATTATCATTATATACAGGAGATCCCAGGTTGATACCCTGTACATATATCATTATATCAGGAGATCCCAGGTTATACCGGCTGTACATATCTATTATATACAGGAGATCCCAGTTATACGGCTTTACTATTCATATACGGAGACCCAGGTGTAACTCTGTACATCATCATTATATACAGGAGTCCCCAGGTTATACCGGCTGTACATATATCATTATATCAGGAGATCCCCAGGTTATACCGGCTGTACATATACATTATATACAGGGAGATCCCCAGGTTATACGGCTGTACATATATCATTATATCAGGAATACCCAGGTTATACCGGCTGTACATATATCATTATAGTACAGGAGGTCCCCAGGTTATACCGGCTGTACATATTATCATTATATACAGGATATCCCCAGGTTATACCGGCTGTACATAATCATATATACAGGAGATCCCCAGGTTATACGGGCTGTACATAGATACATTATTACAGGAGATCCCAGGTTATACCGGCTGTACATATATCATTATATCAGAGATCCCTCCAGGTTATCCCGTCTGTACTATATCTTATACCAGGAGATCCCCAGGTTTACCGGCTGTACATATATCATTATATACAGGAGATCCCTGTTATACGGTCTTTACATATCTCATTATATCAGGAGATCCCCGGTTATACCGGCTGTACATATTACACATTTATACTACAGGAGACCCAGGTTATACCGGCTGTACATTATCATTATACAGGAGATCCCCCGCTAGGTTATCTCGGTTTACAATAATCATTAATATACAGGAGATCCCCAGTTTATACCCTGACATAATACCGCTGTACTATATCATTATATACCAGGAGATCCCCGGTTATACCGGCTGTAACATATATCATTATATAACAGGAGACCCCAGGTTATCCGGCTGTACATATATCATTAATACAGGAGATCCCCAGGTTATACCGGCTGTACATATATCATTATATACAGGAGATCCCCAGGTTATACCTGCTATACATTATATAAGGAGATCCCAGGTTATATCAGCTGTATCATATATCATTATATAAGGAGATCCCCAGGTTATAGTCGGTTTTTCTGTACACCGTATATCAGTATATATACAGGAGATCCCAGGTTATAAACCGTGCTGTACATTATCATTATATACAGGAGATCCCCAGGTTTACGGCTGTACATATATCATTATATACAGGAGATCCCAGTTATACCGCGTAATATACATTAAACGAGATCCCCATGTTATACCGGCTGTACATAATCTTATACCGAGATCCGCGTGTTTACGGTCTTCACATATATCATTATATACAGGAGATTTCCCCAGGTTATCCTGCTAGTCATATATTCATTATACACGGAGATCCCCAGGTTATACCGGCGCTGTACATATATCATTATATACAGGAGTCCAGGTTATACCGGCTAGTATATATGTATAATACAGGAGATCCCCAGGTTTATAACCGCTTACATAATATCTATATACAGGAGATCCCAGGTTATACCGGCTGTACCATATATCATATACAGGAGATCCCCGGTTTACCCGCTGTAGCATATATCATTATAGTACAGATTCCCCATCAGGTTATACCGGCTGTACAATATTCACTTATATACAGGAGGTCCCCAGGTTATACGCGTCTGGTACATAGTATCATTATTACAGGAGATCCCCAGGTTTACCTGCCTATACATTATCATAACAGGAGATCCCAGGTTATACAGCTGTACCATATATCATTATATACAGGAGATCCCCAGTGTACCGGCTGTACATATATCATTATATACGGAGATCCCCGGTATACCGGCTGTACATATATCATTATATACAGCAGATCCCCAGGTTATACCGGCTGTACATATATCATTATATACAGGAGATCCCCAGGTTATACCGGCCTTTACATATATCATTATATAACGCAGATCCCCAGGTTATACAGCTGTATACATATATACATCAGGAGATCCCCAGGTATATACCGTACAGTATACATTATATCAGGAGATCCCCAGGTTATACCAGCAGTATACACTATATACAGGAGGATGTTGGATGACTGATGAATGCTGTTAGGAGTGGGTGGCAGGTCAGAATGTATCTCTGTAGTTTCCAAATATTTCTCCTCCAAAACTACCGAATATAACATGTTATGAAAATTTCATTTTATTTATGAATACAAGAACCGAACGAGAGGTAACAAGATGACATCCATAACACCATGGAATTCCCGGACCGGCTCATAATCCCTTTCATTTTCCATTCATTCTGTCATTTATTAATAACACAATTTTTAATATAAATTGATGGAACCCAAAAACATTTTTATTTGTCAAAGTTTGTTAATATCAACTGAAGAGGTGAGTTTTGTACATGGGGCACGTACAGCAGATCCGATCCAGTGAGATAGTGGAGAAATGTTGATTGTCGGAAACCCCCTTAAAGTGATAACAAGAAGCTGTTGCTTAGTAACTACTTATACTGTTACAATGAAACTTTCCACATACAATGTATACAATGCGATTGATCCCAGTGCTCTACAAGATTCACGGACACAATGAATGAGGGATAACCATTGTCTGCAAATGACCGTCGGGACGTGTCCTCTAATTCTTCCATTTGTTGGATCCCAGGCCAGAACCATCGTGTAAACGTTTGGGGCTCGTGTCCTTGCTTGACAACGGTGACGGGGATGTTTTTGTCTCTTCCAGAGGGGTCACTCTCAAGATAACCGTTGGCTGCTGTACAAAAGGTGATGTTCAGGTCTATCAAAAATTACCTGTATATACTCGAGACGTATGTACCCGACCCGAGTATAAGCCGAGGCCCCTAATTTCACCACAAAATACGAAAACCCATTGACTCGAGTATAAGCGAGTGGGAAATGCATTGGTCACAGCCTCCACAGTATATGCCAACTCACCCTGCCCCAGGTTGTATATAGCCTGCCACACCTGCCCCAGTGTTTAACTTGCTGCCAGAACCTGCCCCAGTGTATATAGCCTGCCAGCCCCCTGCCCCAGTGTAATAGCCTGCCAGCCCCTGCCCCACGTGATAATATAGCCTGGCCAGCCGCCTGCCCCGCTGTATATAGCCTGCCGGCTCCCTGCCCCATGTGTATATAGCCCCCCTGCCATACCCTGCCCCAGTGTATATAGCCTTGCCAGACCCTGCCCCAGTTTATTACGCCAGCCGCCCCTGCCCCATTGTAATTAGCCTGCCACCCCCTGCCCCAGTGTAATAATGCCTGCCAGACCCTGCCCAGTGTATAGAGCCTGGCAGACACTGCCGCCAGTGTATATAGCCTGTGTCCAGATAACCCTGTCCCCATTGTATATAGCCCTGCCAGCCCCTCCCCAGCTTGTATCATAGCCTGCATAGGCTGCTGCCGGACAGATTGCACAAAGATAATACAGGGGTTGCCGGAAATTGATTAAGATTATATATATTTTTTTGACTAGTATATGCCGAGTTTGGGTTTTTTCACAGCACATTTTTTGTGCTGTCGAAACTATGCTTATACTGCGAGTATAGAATGTATGTAAAAACGAAGAGCGAAAAACCAGACCAATAAAACGGGCAACATCCACACATAGGGTTTGTCTAAATTGGAGTACGATAAGTTTTTATATTCAATATTAAAGGGATCTGTGTTCCCATGCAACCTACGCCAGGGGCGTACTATGAGAGACAAGGCCGCCATATCCGAAGTTTCATTAATGGCAATAAAATGGGACCCCCCCTTCTGCTTCAATATATGAATATCTAAATATACATACAACAAATTACATAAACTGAACGCACATACACGCATATCACTTTTCCCCCACACACATAACATTTACCGTCATTCATCGCGTATATCAACATCCTGTACAGCACACATATACATAATACATACATTCAGTATGTTATCCTACATATTATGATGTACCACTGTGTAGTATAATATGTATAGATAGGTGCGCATTCTTAGTATCAGTTGGATGATGGGGCCCCCATGACATTTTTTTTGCACCATAGCATCTGCTATGGTTACTACCACTGTAGTTAACGGGCCCATGGGCCTACAAAGCCCACTTATGGTATTGTTTCCTGGAGAGATTATAATGTGGGCACTGCTGTGTATGATGTTTTGGATAGCCTCCGACTCGATTGGCTTCCTTGCAATTCATCGTAACGTCTATTCATCTAAAAATCTACGCACTAGCACTTGGAGATCCACAGAAACGCTTTTGTTTCTGTTGACCACGAGATCATCCTTAACACTTCTCCATGGAACAACCCTCTTCAAGTTTGTCTATGGAGCTAGACCATCTGGCTAGATCCTCCAACAACCTTATATTTATGGGATGTCTCGAAGTGAACAGGACATGTTACATCTTCCACCAAGATGGGCAGATTGCCAAGACTTATCTAGAGACCCACAACCTCCATAGCCCTAACCTTTATGATTAGCAAGGCTCTTGATGGAGGTGGCCTACGCTCAAGGAATCTATTGACCTACCCTGCCACCAGTGGATTCTTTCTTCTCTATTACGTCTTGACTCAATTCCAACCCACAAAAATATCTGTAAGAAACATGGAAGGTCATAGATCTGAGATATCACGAACACTGGTCCACAAATATACAACACAAGAAGACTGGAGAGAAGGAGAGAGTCAGGTCCATGAACGGGACTCAGGGATGGATACTTCTTCAGGTCCTTCTGATGGCCACGTTCTCCATACCCATGTGAGAGGAGACTATCTGCCTGACCCCTTTTAGTTTTTAAGGGTTCCTAGTTTTCCAGGGCATGGAGGTGTGAAATAGAGTTGGAGCTTTCCATTAGTCTGGAAATTTGCGGCCATGTGGTATGAAGGCTCTGCTCAATCATGTGTTATTGTCATAAGCTGAGAAGTCCGACTTCTGCTTCCACTGGACAACCCGATCCGCATCTCGTAGATATGATAAGCAATGTTATAAATCAGTGAGGTCCTCAAGATAGGGAGGTACCCAGTTACCTGTTCCCAGGTATCCAGCATCATGACATCATCCTCAGCGAGATCTTCTTGTGTGAACTCCCCCGGCACTTCTTCAACCTACAATAGATGAGGATAACGAGACTAATGATATTGGCCATACCTTTCCTGACGTACTCACCCTAGTAGTCTGTCTTGCCAATATGAACCCCTCCATCATGTGAAAAGTGCTGAGGATGCATGTAGAATGTGTCCCCTATCACTTCCCTTCCCTTATTATGGGGGTCTCACAAGCCAATTCAATGGTTTTTTTGACGGCCACTTCCACGGTCGTCCATGCGCCGGCTGCTCTATTCCTCTCTATGGCGCTTGTGAACATTGGCGAGTATGTCGCTAGGCAATCTCCGTCAGCGCCATAGAGAGGAATGGAGCAGCCAGCACATGTGCGTCTGGCTGCTCCATTCATTGCCAGTTCTACAGGGATACAATGGACCCTCCTTGTTGGTCTCATCAATGTACTCTGCGGATAGGGCCTAACTTGCTATGAGGGTCGGCTCCAGGTTTCAGTAGGCCTCTGGGCGACAGAGCCCCAGTGTGCCCCTTTGCAGTGAACTCATGTGGCAGCATTAAAAATTCAGAAACTAAAACAGTCTTCTGTTCCCTAAAATATTTCCTAATTGATCATACTGAACAGTTATTTTATACAGAGTCCGCTCACACTCTACAGATTTATTAGATACAGCCCCCCTCTCCCCTATGGATTCTGCATGTACAGCCTTATATGGGCCCCACCAGCAGCTCTGGGCCCTGCCACTTGCCCAGGTATGCCCCGGTCCTGCTTGCTATGACTGGAGAACGCCTTTAAGGACCTGCAGTAGACCATGTGACCTAGAGGTTCTGTTGAACGTACTACAACATGATATCAGCCTGACCAGTAGAGGATAGGGTAGCACTATAAAACTGGAAAATTGCAGTACATCCACACATATAGAGCTACTTAGATGGCACATATGAAACACAACAAGTCACAACAAGTCATTTTTAAAGTATAGGAAATATGTAGAAGTGGATTTTTACCAGAAACCTCCCAGTTTTATTGGAGCAGCCAAACAGTTTTGGTGGATGATCCTCCAGTTGACTTTCGAGGAGAGGAGACGTCTGATATTCCTTTTTACCTCCCAGGGTATTCCAGAAAACGTCTGTCGAAAGGAAGGCGATGGAAAATTAAGCATGACCCCAAAGCTGCCCCTCGATATAATCTAGATATAAGATACACGGGCTCCTTCCTGGCACATGGACATGTATTATATACCAGGATTTCTGCCACATAACCAGCATCTGCTGAGGGATCTCCTACCAGGTTCTTTGCCTTCTTCTACTTTTGTTCCTTTCCACTTCATCGTGGTCACCAGATATTCTGAGCCTCGGATTTCCTCCTCATTTGCCCCCTTGCCCAGCCACATAAGGGCAGAATTATTTTGGAACTTCAGTACGAAGGCATCATTGGAATTGAGCGATCGGGCGTCAACATCAACCTGCGCATAGAGAGATTCACATACAGAGAGGACGGAGCTGGAAGGTCACTTATAACATTTCCAGTATAAAAAGTTATTTTTACCGACCTCATTTATCCTTGTTATCGATCCTAAGTTTTTCCGTACTTGGAATAGACGTATGGGGCGGGGAGGGGCCTGGCCTTCCTTCCGGGATGTGCCATCTTTGAACACAATTAGCGGCTTGTCTTTGAATATGGCCAGAAGATGTGGAGGCTCCTTTCCTTGAGAGACTCGGGTCTAGAAGAAGAAAAACAAAGACACATAACATACGTTATACTGGTGGAAGATGCCACTCCAGCAGATCCACGCAAATCTGGGCCACGCAGGATTATTAGATCATACAAGTACTGTAGGTAATTTTCCCCTCTACAGGTTCTATCATAGTTCCCAGATGTCTCTGAGCCGGTGCCTGGAAACTAGCTGCTATGATGTCTCCCATACACTGCACACAGAAAGTAGAGGAGAATCAGCAGCATTGTATGTACAGTAGATTATAATTACCTGCACTGATGGGAATAAAGCACTTCGGGTGAGACAGAAACTTATTATTATCTCCAGCAGCCTCTTTCTATGCCTGTGTCTCTCCTCTATCACTCAGAAGCATCTGCAGGATCATATAGACACATACCGACCTGCACTGATGATAATAAAGCACTTGGGAAGAGATAGAAACTTCAAATTATCTCCAGTGGCCTCTATCTCTTCCCAAGTGCTTTATCACCATCAGTACAGGTCGGTATTTGTCTATATGATCCTGCAGATGCTGAGTGATAGAAGAGAGACACAGGCATAGAAAGAGGCTACTGGAGATAATATGAAGTTTCTATCTCACCCCAAGTGCTTTATTCTCAACAGTACAGACCAGTACTTCTCTATAATGTCCTATATGACCCTGATGATGATTCTTTGTGATAGAATAGAGAAACAGACACAGATAACGGCTGCTGGAGATAATAGTAAGCTTCTATCTCACCCC
>WNYA01001624.1:0-32129 GCA_019512145.1 Engystomops pustulosus
GAGGTTTCACATGTATAATGCTGCCAGCTGTGCCCGTCCTTAAAGGGCACCTCACCACTCAAGTAGCACTGCTCCACGTCTTTGTGTGATTTGTGATCTTTCCTCTCTGTGGTCCGTAACTTTGCTGTTGCTGTTCTCTCTGTGCTGGGGGAGACCTAGCTGCTGTGACTCACTCCTCCCCCCTCCCCTCACCATAGACTTCTATGTAATATGACTCCTCATGAGGAGTAGCACTGCTCCAGGTCATTCTGTGATTTGTGATCTTTCCTCTCTGTGGTCCGTAACTTTGGTTTGCTGTTCTCTCTGTGCTGGGGGAGACCTAGCTGCTGTGACTCACTCCTCCCCCCTCCCCTCACCATAGACTTCTATGTAATGACATCTAATTGAGATTTTGTTTGTCATGCTAGCAAGATGGAATTCAGCAGAGATTTCAAAGTGAGAAGCAGATTAGGAAAGGAGGAGGGATGTGCAACCTCTACCTGGTGCTCTAGTGACTAGGAGTTTGATTCCTGGTCAGGGAAAAATCCAATCCGTCCCCTGGTTTAGACTCGGCTCTGCTGACTTTTATATGTTTATATTCTCTCGTCTTTGTGTTTTGTACTTTGGCTCAGGGAGGGAATGTCACCTAGTTATCCCTTACTGCTAGGTTCTGCGAGACAATCAGGTAGGGAACATGTCGCCCCGTTCTCTTCATTGGGCGGGTCCCATCCATTACCAATCATTATATTATCCCTCTATCCTGTGCACTGGTTAATAACAATGAATAGTGGGATTTACATTTCTTTGGGTTTTGTGACAATCCTGTAAGTAATTCCTCTCAGTGTCCCAGAGAGGAGATCTATGGAGTCTGTCCGTCACATAACCCTGGAGCGTCCCCTCTCCTCATACAAGAGAGAATTTACTTAATAGGACGAAACTTCCAGAAGACGTTCAGCGAGGATCTGCAGATTGTCCCGATGAGAGGAGAGAATAGAAGAGATAACGAGACGCATTAGAGAAGCACCAGAGACGTGAGGACAGAAGTAATGACAGGCTGCAGCACTACGCTGACACACAGTGACGACTACTGCACCGAGCCATGGTGATGAGCAGGGAATAGAACAGAAAACTGCAGCATCAAAGACAATATCCAGCACTCAATGCTGATCCGTGGGGGGAGCCAGGGACACGCTGACATTGGGGGGTAAGGACAGGGACCCGCTACACTTGGGGGACAGGACCTGGCACGCTGACAATGGGGGACAGGAACAGGGACACGCGACACTTGGGGGAGAATGAATAGACAGGGGCCCCCGGACCTGGGGGCACAGGAACGGGACACGCTGGACAACTTAGGGGGCAATAGGAAGGGACACGCGGCCATTGGGGTACAGGGTAATGACACGCGACCCTTGGGGGGGAACAGGCAAGGAAGGGACCACGCGAACGTAGGGGAATCGGACCAGGGACACGGCGGACAATTGGGGGAATAGGACAGGGCCCGCTGACATTGGGGGACGGCAGGGACAGGCTGACACTTAGGGGGAATAGGACAGGGATACGCTGACAACTTGGGTACAGGGTAATGAACGCTGACACTTGGGGGCACAGGACCAGGGACACGTGACACTTGGGGGGGACAGGACAGGGGAGAAGGACACTGGGGGGAAGGACATGGAGCCCGCTGACACTTCGGGCGGGACAGGACAGGGGACACGATGCACTTGGGGGACATGGACAGGCCACCAGCTGACACTTGGGGGACAGGGAACACGTTGACACTTGGGGTAAGGGACGGGAAACCGTGACACTGGGGGGTACCGGACAGGACACGCTTGATATACTTGGGGGGACGGACAGGGACACGCGACACTTGGGGGACGGACGGGACCGCTGACACTTGGGGTACAGGACAGGGACACGCTGCCCCACTTGGGCGACAGGACAGGGACCGCTGACCTTGGGGGGTAAAGACAGGGACACGCTGACACATGGGGGAAAGGGACACGCTGACACTTGGCGGGGGACAGGACGGGACACGCTGACACTTGGGGGTACAGGACAGGGACCCGCTGACATTGGGGGTACAGGACAGGGACATGCTGACATTGGGTGGTACAGGACAGGGACACGCGACACTTGGGGGTACAGGACAGGGAATGCTGACACTTGGGGACAGGACAGGGAACGCGACACTTGGGGGTAACAGGACAGGACCGGCGACACTTGGGGTACAGGACAGGGAACGCTGACACTTGGGGGTACAGGACAGGGACCCTGACATTGGGGTACAGGACAGGGACACGCTGACCTTGGGGACAGGACAGGGACCAGGACAGGGACACGTGGACATGGGGGGGGACAGGACAGGGCACGCTGACACCGGGGAGGACCAGGACCGGGGACGCTGCAACTTGGGGGGGACCGGACAGGGACACGCGTGACACTTAGGACAGGGAAAGGGAGGATGCTGAGCACTTGATGGGACGGACAGGGAGACGCTGATCAACCTTGGGGGAGGAGGACCGGAGACAATCACGGACACCGCTGACGATAGACGTGATGTATGAGACAGGACCGGCCACGCTGACCATTGGGACGGAGGAAGGACAAGGACACGCTGACCAAACGTGGAGAGGGGACAGGACAGGGACCGCTGACACTTGGGGACAGGCAGGGAAACGCTGACCTTGGGTGTGACAGGCAGGGCGACGGCTGAAATTGGGGGGGAATCAGGACAGAGGTAGACGCTGACAACTTGGGGGACAGGACAGGGACACGCTGACACGGGGGAGAAGGACCGGGGAGCGGCTGACATGGGGGGACGGCCCGGGAGAAGATTGCTGAAAGTTGGGGGGACAGGACAGGGATCACGTGCCACTTGGGGGACAGGGACGGGAGACTGCTTGATCACGTGGGGGACAGGACGCGGGAGATGCGACACTGGGGGGACAGGACAGGGATACGCTGACTTGGGGGGGACAGGGCCAGGGACACGCTGAACACCCTGGGGGGACACGGACAGATACGCTGACACTTGGGGGTGACAGGACAGGGACCTGCTGCCAATTGGGGGACAATGGACGCTGAGCATGCTTGCGCACCATTGCTGGGCAGCCGGGACACGGCATGACACTGTGGGCGACCACAGCCGGGCACAGGACAGGGCCCCGCGGACCCAGTGGAAGATCGGGGATCCCAGTTGAAAGGGAGTAGCCCCGCATGCCACACCTGCGGGAGCCAGAGACCGGGCGACCGCCTGATCATTGGGGGGGACCAGGCCCTGGGGACCCGCTGAAGACTTTGGGAGACAGGAACGGTTGCTGCTGCTCCTTGGAGGTGGCCCGGCCCGGGACAGCTGCCAACTGGGTGGACAGAGGACCGGACAGGACAGGGGACACGCTAGACCATTGGGCTGTGCCAGGACAGGGAGCACGCGCTGGCCCTTGGGGGTGACCGCGATCTCTGTAGGGACACTCTGGGATACACTTCGCTTGGGTAGCCCCAGTACGGCGATACACTCCTGACATTTGTGGACAGGACACGAGGACACGCTGATCATTGGGGGACAGTACGGGACACGCTGACACGTTGGCGCGGATACCCGGCCAGTGCGACAGGCCTGACACATTGGGGTGACAGGCGTGCCAGGGTGTACACGCTGCACACCTTGGTGGTACCCTGACCTGAGCACTCATACCACGCTTGGTGTTACCGTGCCCTGGAGTCTCTATACAGCTGTATTCTACAGCCGAGGTCCCAACACACCGGCCTTAATTGGGCCCTGCTGACCCCCTTGGGTGGGTAACCGCGCCAGGCGATCACTGCGGTCCCTCTTTGGCGTTGGTCAGGAAGGGCCCACTGTGGCCACATTGGTACGGTCCAGGCGCCCGGGCACCGGCTGGCCCCCTGGGGCACGGGTCAGGCAACGGGGACCCGCGTGGCACACCACGTGAGGGTCGGCACAGACGGGAAACGCTGACACTTGGGGTACGGACAGGGACACGCTGACACTTGGGGGTATGAGGCCAGGCCACGCTGACACGTGTGTGGGGACCGGACAGGGACATGGACGGGTCGCACACAGCACTCGCCCACCCCTGGTGGGAAACAGCGCCAGGTGACACCGCTGTATCACCTGGGGCGCAACAGTGACCAGGGAGACGCTGAACCCTGTGCAGCTCATTGTGGCCCTAGGACGTGGAGAGTGACACTTGTAGGGATCAATGACAGGGCATGCGGTCTGACATGAGAAGGGATGGACAGGGGAGCAGGGACCGCTGACACGTTGGGTGACAGGACGGGAGCAGACGAATGGGACACCGTGACATGTGTTGCGAGCGTACAGGGAGAGGGACACCGGATGACCCTGCATTGGGCGACAGGACAAGGCACGCTGGAACGTTGGATGGGCCGACACGGACAGCGATACAAGTATGACAGATCAGATGGGGGGAAATTGTGTTCGGGGGCCCCGGGCCCGGGCACCCGCTGACACTTGGGGGGTTTCCCGGCCAGGGGACACGCTGACCTTGGGGTACAGGACAGGGACATGCTGACACTTGGGTGGTCCAGGACAGGGCCCCCGGCTGCGCCTTGGGAGGTACAGGGCCCGGGGGCACCTGCTGACACTTGGGACAGGTACAGGGCCCGGCCACACAGCTGCCCCTTGGGGTACCGGGACAGGGACCCATGCTGCACACCTTGGGGGTCCGGCCAGGGACCCGCTGACCTTGGGGGTACCCAGGACAGGGACCACGGACGGCCACCTAGGGGGTCCAGACAGGGGACCCGCGGCATTGGGGGCCCGGGACAGGGACCGGACAGGGACCTGCTGACATTGGAGGGACAGGAACAGGGACACGCTGACATGACCTGGGAGACAGGGATGACAGGGAGACGCTGACACCTATGGGTGGGAGCCGGGTGACCAGGAGACACACGCTGACACTTGAGGGACAGGGACTAGGGGATGCATGACACTTGGGGAGGGACAGGACAGGGACACGCTGACACTTGGGGGAACTAGGAGCGCAGGGGACAGGACAGGGACACGTTGACGCCGTTGAGAGAGACAGGACAGGACACGCTGGAGCAGGGGGAGGAGACAGGCCAAGGGACACGCGGACCACTTGGGGGGGACCGCCCGGACAACGCTGACACTTGGGGGACAGGCGGACCACGCTGACATGGGGGGAGCGGGACCGGACAGGGAGGACCGTGCCCTTGGGGGGTAGGGGAAGGGAGCGTAGTGACCACTTTACCCCGGGCAGGGACGAGGAGACAAGGACACCGTGACCCTGGGGGCGACAGGAAGGGAGCCGCTTGACACCGGGGGGACAGGCCCGGCAGAAGATGTACTTGCGGGGACAGGGATACCAGGACACGCTGCCATTGCGGGGAACCGGCCGGGAGGCGCCGCTGACACATTGACGGGACAGGCCAGGGAGACCGCTGCTGCCATTGGCGGAGGCAGAGCCAGGGCTTCGCTGCCACTTGGGGGACCGGCCCGGGACCCGCGACCCCTGGCGGGGCTGGGGCCCGGGCCCCGGGCGACGCTGACACCTGGGGGAGACCCGACCCCGGGGACCTGCTGCCACGGTTGGGGCCAGGCCCGCTCAGATGCTGACCCGTTGGGGGCCAGGATCCGGGCAGACACGCTGCCACTTGGGGGACGGACCAGGGGACCCGGACGGGACACGCGGACAACTGGGTGGACGCGGGGACGGCCAGGGACCGGTGCCACCTGGGGAGGGAACCGGACGGGCGGCCGCTGACAATTGGGGGGACAGGCCAGGAGACACCAGCTGGACACTTGGGGGACGGACCAGGCCCAGGCGAGATCGCTGACACTTGGGGGACAGGGACAGGGCACGTGACACTGGGGGACAGGACCGGGAAGACAGGAGAAGGGACACGCGACACTTAGGGGGCACGACAGAGCACAAGGACACGTAGGACACTGTGGGGGACAGGGCTAGCGACCCGCTGACACTTGTGGAGATAAGGACCGGGCCACCCTGCAGCTTGGGGGACCATGGACCGGGACCCCAGCTGACGTTATGATGGGGGGACAGGACTAGGGACTCCCGATGACACTTGGCATGGTACAGGACAGGGACACGTGCCCACTTGGGGGTACAGGACAGGGACGATGCTGACACTTGGGGGTACAGGACAGGGACACGCTGACACTTGGGGGTACAGGAACAGGGACATGCTGACACTTGGGGGTGCAGGACGAGGGTACACAGCTGACCTTGGGGCGTACAGAGACAGGGACACCGCTGGACCTTGGGGGGTACAGGACCGGGGACACGCTGACACGTGGGGGACAGGAAGGGAACCGCTGACACTTGGGGGTACAGGACAGGACACGCTGGAGCACTTGGGGGAAGGACAGGGACAGGACAGGCGACACGCTGACACCTGGGGGGACAGGACAGGACACGCTGACAACCGGGGTAGACAGGACCAGGGGACCGCTGACCTTGGGGGGACGGACAGGGACACGCTGACACTTGAGGTACAGGACAGGGATGATGCTGAACTTGGTGGAACAGGAAAGGGACAACGATGACATTGGGGGACAGGAAAGGGCCAGGACAGGGACGCGGGACACTGGAGAGACAGGACAGTGACACGCTGACCACGTTGGGGAGACAGGACAAGGACACGGTGACAGTTGGGGGCAGGACAGGGACCGTACCCGTGGGGGGGACAGGACAGGGGACACGCTGACATTGGGGGGACAGGACAGGGAGACGCTGACAGCTTGGGGGGACAGGACGGGAGGAAGACGACGAACTTGGGGGGAAGGACAGGGAGACACGCGACACCTGGCGGGGACAGGACAGGGAGGAGGGACGTGACACATGCGTGGGGGACAGGAGGGGGAAACGCTGACACCTGGGGAGACAGGACAGGGAGATGCTGACACTTGTGGGGACAGGAAGGGATACGGCGACACTTGGGCGGACACAGCAGCAATGGGACACGCTGACACTTGGTGGGGGACAGGACAGGATAACAGGCGACACGTTGAGGGAGACCCAGGGACAGGGAGGGAGGAACCCGCGCGCACATTGGTGGGAATATGGACGAGCCAGGTCACCGGGGTGGACAATTCACAGGATCGGAACTACTTGGTGGGGACAGGACAAAGGCAGATGCTTGGATACGCTGACACTTGGGGGGCCAGGACAGGGACATGCTGATCACAGACACTGCGAGACATTGTGACATGGGCTAGCGCTGACACTTGTTGGGTGAACCAGGGACAGGAACAGGATGCAGGTGACCGAAAGCTGAACAGGGCATAGAGATGGGGACCGGATGACCCGCGGACAGGGCACGCTGAACAGGCGATAGTGGGGAGGAGGGGCAACAGAGCGATCATGCGTGAGACGCTGCACACAGATTGGCGGGGAGTGGACAGGACAGACACGCTTGACACTTGGGGGACAGGACAGGGAGATGCGACAATGGGGGGACAGGACAGGGACACGCTGGAGACGTGGGGGAACAGGATCAGAGGACCAGGCGGGCAACGCTGCACACTTGGGGAGACAGGACAGGGAAACGTGACACTTGTGAGAGATCAGGACAAGGACACGCTGGAAATTTGGGGGACAGGATAGAGGACATTCGCTGACATTGGGAGGACAGGCAGGGCCACCCTGAAGCACTGGGGGACAGGAGAGGGACACCGGCTGACACTTGGGGAGCAGGGACAACATGAGCACTTGGGGGGTGACAAGGTGTTGTATGGGACCACGCTGAACTTGGGGTACAGTACAGGGACACGCTGACACTTGGGGGTACAGTACAGGACAAGATGACCTTGGGAGGACAGGACAGGACACGCTGCACTTTGGGAGACAGGGACAAGGAACGCTGACACTGGGGGTACAGGACAGGACACGCTGACACTGGGGGACAGACAGGGACTCACGACACGTTGGGGGACAGGAAAGGGACACGCTGGAACTTGGGGTGGGAGATACAGGGACACGCTGACACCTCGGAATAGGAGGACAGGACAGGGAAACGATGGACACTTGGGGGACGAAAGGAGGGGGATACGCTGCAACTTGGGGGACGTGACAGGGGACCACGCTTGACACTGGGGGACAGGACAGGGACCGGCTGAACGTGGGGGGACAGTGACGGGGACCGCCGACCTTATTGGGGGAAGGACAGGGGACGATGCTGACACTCAGGGGGACGGGACAGGACATGGGACGCACAGCTGACACTTGGTGAGGGGACGAAGGAAACAGGGACCGCTTACGACACTTGGGGGACAAGGGACAGGGGACACGCTGGTAACACCTTGGCGGCTACAGTTAACAGGGAACAACGTCTGAACACTTGGGGCGACAGGGACAGGGAGCACGCTGACCACTTGGGGGTGGCAGGACAGGGACCACGACTGGGACCACTAGGGGGGGGACAGGACAGAGGACACACTGACACTGAGGGCGGCAGGACAGGGCACGCAGAACGCAGACACGGTTGGGGACGGGACACTACGGAAACTGGGGTACAGGACAGGGAACACAGCTTGGATCATTGGGGGAAAGGACAGGGACACGCTGACACTTGGAGGGAAAGGGACGACAACGCGACACTTGAGGGGAGACAAGGACAGGGAACACACATGCATGGACCATTGGGGGGGGGACAGGACAGGGGACCGCTGACCTTGGGGGAACAGGAAGGGACACGTGACAATGGGGGAAGGTCAGGGACACGCGGGACACTTTGATTGGGGACAGGACAGGGACACGTGGACCACTTGGGGGGACAGGACAGGACCAACGCTGACACTGGGAGACCAGGACAGGGGACACGATGGACACTTGGCGGTACAGTACTAGGGACTAGCTGACACGTGGGGAGACAGGACAGGGATGCACGCTGACACTGGGGGGGCAAGGGACAGGGACACGTGCCAAGAGGGGGGACAGGACAGGGACACACTGGACATTGGAGGATGCAGGACAGGGACACGCTGAATTGGCGGGGACAGGGACACACTGACATGGGGTACAGGAAGGGACACGTGAAACTTGGGGAGGCAGGACCGGGACACAGCTGACGATTGAGGGGGACAGGGAACACATGACAATTGGGTGGGTAGGGACCGGGACACCTGACACTGGGGGGAAAGGACAGGGACACGATGACACTTGGGGCGGCCAGGACGGGACCGCGACACTTGGGGGGACAGGCACAGGGACCGCTGGAAGGGCGACAGGCCAGGGAACACGCTGCCACTGGGGAGAAGGGAGGGCCACAACTTGAACCGTAGGGGGACAGGGACAAGGGACAGTGCCACTTGGGGGCCCGACGGGACCACGGCTGACCCGTGGGGGAAACGGGAACACGCTGACACTGGGGGGAAGGACAGGGGACACCCTGACACTTGGGGAGACAGGACAGGGACCACGCTGACACTTGGGGTGGGGGACAGGACCGGGCCACCGCTGACACTTGGGGAGACCGGGACAGGGCACGCTGACACTTTGGGGGGTCCAGGCCAGGGACACGCTGACAGAGAGGGGGACAGAGACAGAGGACAGCTGAACTGGGAGACCGGACAGGGACAACAACTGACACTTGGGGGAGACAGGACAGGGGAGCACGTGACAGCAATTTGGCGACAGGACAGGGAACAAGCGGGGACCACTTGGGGGACAGACAGGGGACAGCTTGACACTTGAAGGGGACAGGACAGGGCCTGCTGACACTGGGAGGGACAAGGACAGGGGACCAGACTGACACTTGGGGCGAAGGACCGGGACACGCTGACATTGGGGGACAGGACAGAGGACACGAGACCCTTGGCGGACAGCGAAAGGGACACGCTGACCTTGGGGGACAGGACAGGGACACGGACACTTGGGGGACAGGCCAGGGACACGCTGACACTTGGGGGAGGGACAGGGACAGGGGACACGATGGAACTTGGGGGGACAGGACAGGACACGCTGACACATGGGGAGACAGGACAAAGGAGACCGCGACACTTGGGGGTACAGGACAAGGGACACGCTAGACAATTGGGGTACAGGACAGGGACACCTGACACTTGGGGTAGGGGTACAGGACCGGACACGCTGACACTTGGGGTACAGGTACAGGGGCCACGCTGACACTTGGGGGGCAGGACCAGGGACACGCTGACACTTGGGATAGGACAGAGAGGACGCTGAAATTGGGGAGACGGACAGGGACACAGGACCCGGGGGAGGATAGGACAGGGACACGATGACACTTGGGGACAAGGACGGGACACGATGACCCTTGGAGAGGACAGGACAGGGACACAGCTGACCTGGGGCGACAGGACAGAGGACACGCTGACACTATTGGGGGAATAGGACAGGCGACACGCTGACCCTTGGGGGACATGGACCAGGGACCGCTTGCACTTGGGGGGTGGGGGAAAACCCCCAGGGGGGGGTGGGGGGGGGGGGTGAAAGAACCCCCCAGGGACCGCTGAAACTTGGGGATTCACCGCAACAGGTGGACATTTGGGTGAACTTTGGGGTACAGGAGGGTGTCTATCTATGTACTAGTTTCCATGCTATATTGTACTAGATCATCCACGGTTAGTATGTAAATACAGACCCACCACAAAGATAATTGTAAAAATAATATCTACCGCTGCCTCCATATTAGAGGTGCACCTTTTAATATCTCCAACCCAATTAACACTTACAATGACTCTCGCACCTACCCTACAGCATAGTCTGGAGATTGATGATGATGTCGATTTTTGTAAAATTTTTCAATCTTCATCAACAACATTGATTCCGAATCCTACAATACCCCCAGGACAGTTAGGGGAAATAGCTTTCATCGAATAGGACCTGACTGAACGGGCTTGATTGACTTACCCTGGTCCAATTTTCGCGAACCAGCTGCAGTTCTATGCGCTGGATTCCGGGCAAGGACACGGGATGACATAAGGGCATTCTCCAACGCCAACCAGGTGCGCGCTGCGCTGCAGTTCCCCGGCCTATTTTCCTTGGTGGATGTATAAGTGCAAGCTTCCCCGACACTTTTTTTTAATAAATGACGGCGGGTTTTTTCCAAATTCCGTCGGAGGGTTTGCGTTTTTATAATCGGCCAAGCCCCAACGGAGTTTCCGTCGTTGCATACCCGCCGAATTGCGCCACAATCGATTCAATTGTTCCTGTCAACAACCCAGGGGCCAATTCAGGGCGAAATCGGAGCAAATCGGAAATATCGCGGTTAGGTAACACGTCCGAAGAACACGAATCGGGACCCTTAGCCTAAACTGACCCCATTGTGTCCTCCAGTCTGGCAATGTGTGAGCTGGCAGATCCGGACCAGCGCGCGGAGGCCATGTCTTATACGACCCTTTTCCTTCTGTAGAAGCGGAGTTAAATACCATAATGAGGATTATGGATTCAGCTGCGGAGGACTACAGATATGGAGGGGTCTGCACTCAGTCCAAGCTGTGTCCTGGAATGGCAACAGCTCCATAGATAGGAAGTGTAAGGGTAGGGATCCCCGCACCCCAACACACCAAGACATTCTGCATAACTGCTATGTTCTCTATAAATACCATCAAAACACAAGGAGCGGTTTGTTCTTTATACAATTTAGGAGATATATGCAAAACAAGAACCCCAACCCTTCCGACTCCATCAGTTTTATCTCCTGTTATGTCTTCATACTTCTAGTATTATAGTAGTTATATTCTTACATAGGGGGGCACGTATTTAGTAGTTATAATTCTTGTAAAATAGGGGGCTAGTATTATAGTAGTAATTATTCTGTGTACATAGGGGGCAGTATAATTATAGGAGTATTGTTCTAGTAATGGCAATATTAGTATTACTATTAAGGGGGCAGTCTTATAGTAGTCTATTCTTGGTACATAGGCGTGCAGTATTATTTAGTTTATCTCTTGTACATAGGTGGTAGTAATTAGAGTAGTTAACGTTTATAGCGGCAGTGGGGAGCAGTATTAAGTTAGTTATATTCCTGTAATCAGGGGGGCAGATTTATAGTAGTTTATATTCTGTAAACCTAGGGATGGTCAGTTTATATAGTAGTTATATTCTTTAACTAGGGGAGTAGTATAGTAGTTTTATATTCATTGCTACATAGGTGGCAGGTTAGTATTTATAGGGGATAGTATATTATATTTGTACAGAGGGGGCAGTACGTCTTTATATCAGTTATATTCTTGTAACGAGGGGGGCAGTATTATATGCAGTTATAGTCTTGTACATAAGGGGGCAGTATATAGTAGTATATTCTTGTACAAGGGGCATTATTATAGTAGTTTATTCCTTGTACATAGGGGGCAGTATTATAGTAGATTATATTCTTGTACAATAGGAGGGCATATGTATGTTTATATTCTTTGACATGCGTGTTAGTATTATAGTTAGTTATATTCTTGTAAAATAGGGGGTAGTATTAATATCAGTTTATATGTCGTCTTGTACATAGGGGCATAAGATATGTCAGTTATATTCTTGAACTAGGGTGAGAGCAGTATATGTAGTTATATTTCCCTGGTACATAGGGGGAGTAAATAGTATATGTACGGGGGTAGTATTTATAGTAGTATTTATTCCTGTACATAGGGGGGCATGGATTATTAGTTTTCTTGTACATAGGTCGTTTATAGTAGTTATATTCGTTAATAGGGGCAGTATTATATCAGTTATTTATTTCTAGTACACTAGGGGGTATAATTGTAGGTTTATTCCTTGTACATAGGGGGCGAGTATTATAGAGTATTATTTTACATAGGGATTTACGCTTTGTCTTTACAGACGGGGTACTATAATACTTATGTCTAGCGTCATATAGTAGTTATATCCTTGTACATAGGGGGCAGTATTATAGCAGTTATGTTCTGTACATAGGGGGCAGTATTATAGTATGTTATTTCCTGTACTTAGGGGGGCGGTATTATAGTAGTGATATTCTATTGGTACATAGGGGCGCAGTATAGTATAGTAGTTATATTCCTGTAACATAGGGGGCAGTATTCTAGTATTTATTTCTTGTACATAGGGGCATATTATAGTAGTTATATCTTGTACAAAGGGCCGTATTATAAGTAGTTATATTCTTGTACAAGCGCCTACCGGCGCAGTATACTATCGCATGTAATATTCGTGTAATAGGGGGCAGATTAATCAGTAGTTATATTCCTGTACACTAGGGGGCAGGTCTTCTCGTACGTTTCATTCCAATGTAAACATAGGGGGCATAATTGTCTGATAGTAGTTTATCTTCCTTGTACATAGGGAGCGAGTATCTATAGCCTTAATTATTCTTGTACATAGGGGGCCAGGTAAGTTTAGAGTTTATCAGATTCACCTGTACAGAGGGGGGCAGTCATTATAGTAGGTTACTATTCATGTACATATGGGGTGCGCAGTATTATATGTTATATTCCTTATACATGGGGGGCAGGATAGTTATAGACGATGGGCGCGTGAGTTAGTGATATCTTGTACATGAGTAGTGAGTTATTGTCCAGGCAGTATTATAGTAGTTTATATTCTTGACATAGAGGGCAGTATTATAGTAGTTATATTTCTTTGTACATAGGGGGCAGATTATAGTAAGTTATATTCCTGTACATAGGCAGTGGCAGTAATATATGGTAGTTTAGTTATATTCTTGTTACATAGGGGGCAGTATTTAGTAGAATAATGGCTTATTATATACTTTATATGTTACTAGGGCGGCAGTATTATAGTAGTTATATTCTTGTACATAGGGGGCAGTAATTATATAGATATTTTATTCTTGTACATAGGGAGTTTAGATTATTTTACAAGGGGGGGCATATTTAGTAGTTTATATTCTTGTACATAGAGGGCAGTATTATAGTAGTTTAATTCTGTACTAGGGGTCCAAGTATATAGTGAGTTATATTCTTGTAATAAGGGAGGCAGTAATATCGAAGTGTTATATTCTGTGACATAGGGGGGCACAGTCCAAAGTATTCTATTCTTGTACTGGGCAGTATTTGAGTTATACATTTTACAGGGGCAGTATTAATAGTTGTTATATTCTGTACATCAGGCGGGCAGTTTTTTGAAGTAGTTTATATTCGTGTACAAGAGGTGCAAGTCATATTATAGTAGTATATCTTCTTGTACATTAGGGGGCAGATTTATCTAGTTAATTTTGTAGCATAGTGTTGCGATTCATTGCTAATAGGGGCGAGTTTTTACATAGGGCGTATTATTATAGGTAAATTCTTGTACATAGGGGCAGTATTATGTATACATTCTTGTGATAGGCAGTATATAGGTGAAATTCTTGTACATAGGGGGCCAAATATTATAGTATTTTATATCCGTTTACATAGGGAGGCAGTATTATAGTGTAATATCGATGTACATAGGGGGCCAAGAGTATTGGAGTTAGTTATATTCTTGACATAGGAGGGCAGTATTATAGTACATTAGATTTCTTGTACATAGGGGGGCAGTTATTTTATAGTAGTTATATTCTTGTAATTACGGGGCAGTATTATAGTAGTTATCTATGATCATTGTCAACAGGGAGGGCAGTCTAAATTCATATAGTTAGTTTATTTCTGTACTAGGGGAGAGCAGCAGTATTATAGTAGTTTTTAAATTCTTTTTTCATGACAGTCAGTGTAATAAGTCTGTGGTGGCTGATAAAAGAGAGCGCTAGTTTGCAATCAATGGCAAGAGGTTATAAAAGTAGAATGTCATGTATATCAGCATTTACGGCAGCTCGGTGCTTTCCGCAGGGATGATCTATCCGCTCCTAATCCTCCAGTCACTTCCAGGTGACATTTATTCTCCGGGATGCGGGTGATATATTAGATATTATGGCTACTATTAGTCCTCGGCCGCTCGTATTTTCTAATTATCCCTTTCCTGGGAGCTGTAGAGACGTGTGGTGCAGAGTCTTGTCTGGGGGAGAGTCCTATGGATGAGGATATTCGGGGTCCCCCATCTGTAGGAGCATTGGAGAGGGGTCCCGGGTCGGAGCAGTGCCATCTCTACCAGATACACGGATTGCGGTACGTTATTCCGCCATACTATGCGGCGCTGTCATATTGTTACAATGTTGCAGTCATTCATCAGGAGTATTTGAACTTTTTTGCGCAGATGATGGCGGGCGGCCGGATTTTGGCTCTTAGCACAGACGTAAGTGACATTCTGAGCATTTATGGTAATTGCTCACCGCCGGGATAAGTGCCGAACCTTGAATGTGTGTTACGTGGCAGCGCTGCGGAGGAAATCTGGGGCACAGATATCAGCACAACGCTCAAATACAGCACCGGTGGGGGGACAGAGAAACCGGACATATCACTACAAGAAACAGCCCCACACCTGCAATACCAAACACAACCTATGGATAAGGGAGGCGCTGTTTCTATGACAATGAAAAAAAATGGTTTTCTAAAAATTGTAATCTTGTACTTCTCACTGCGCAGGGTTTGCTACAATGGCATCTAGTCTTGGCAATTCTTTGTCCTGATACATTATACTAACACTGTTGGGCTCTTACCTCTCTGTGTTGAGATACGTCACAGCTACTCAGCTCTGCTCTGCGTAAAAGCTGGAGCCAGCTTCTCTTTCTACAATGCAGCATTCACTAACAGTAGAAGGAACGAGATGAGGAGAGCAAAGAGCACAGCAGTGTGAGGACTCCTAGTAGCTTCTGTCTTGGAATACAAAAATCCATATGTTACAGTCCTGCTGCTACTAATAATATACACCAAGGATTGGTCCCACATCTCACCAGGGACGATAACAATGTCTACATAGAGCACAGCAGTGTGAGGACATGTACACTGCTGTGTACATGTTCTCCCCTGTACACTAGGAAAAACTACAATCCTGGAATATAAATCTATACATCACAGTCCTGCTGCTACTAATAACATACACAGAGGTATAAATACACATCCCTCCAGGGACAATACATAACACAGGCTACAAAGCAAACAGAGCACAGCAGTGTGACAGCATGCCTCCAGTGCACTTGGGTAAGCCACAATCCTGGAATATGGATCCATATTTTACAGCCCTGCTGCTACTAACAACATACACAAATGTATAATTACATATCCCTCCAGTGACAATACCTAACACTGTTTACATAGAACACAGAGCACAGCAGTGTAAAGACACTACCCCCTGTAGACTTGGAGAAACTACACGCCAGGAATTTGAATCCATATATCACAGTCCTGCTGCTACCAACAACATACACACATATTTCCAGGGACAATACCCAACTCTGGCTGCAGAGAGTATGAGCACACGCAGTCAGTGCACAATCTTGAAATATGAGTTCATATATCACAGTCCTGCTGCTACTAACAACATGCACAATGTTATGATTAACTCCAGAGAAAACACCCAACACTGGCTGGAAAGAGCACAGAGTGCAGCAGTGTGAGGACACACCTCAAGAGCACAATCCTGGAAAATGACTTCATGTATCACAGTCCTGCTACTACTAACAACATAAACATATGTATGGTTAAACATCTCTTGAGGGACAATTCCTAACACTAGCTGCAGAGCAAACACAAAGCAGTGTGAGAAGATACCTCCAGTGCACTTGGAGAAGATACAATCAACGAATATGACCTCATATATCACAGTCCTGCTGCTACTAACAACATACACAATGTTATGATTAACTCCAGAGACAACACCCAACACTGGCTGCAGAGAGCACAGCAGTGTGAGGACACACCTCAAGAGCACAATCCTGAAATATGAATCCATATTTCACAGTCCTGCTGCTACTAATAACATACACAAATGTATGATTACACATCTCTCTAGAAACAATACCTAACTCTGGCTGCAAAGAGCACAGAGCACAGCAGTGTGAGGACACTCCCCTTGTGCACTTAGAGAAGCTCTAATCCTGGAATATAAATCCATATACCACAGTCCTGCTGCTACTAACAAAAAATACACAAAGGTCTGATTACACTCCTCTCCAGGGATAATAACTCTAATTATCTGCAGAATGTATGTTCCTACCTGCTGACAGTTTCCCTTTTAATATTGCAAAGACTTTTTTCTCCTGAATCAACAATTTTCAAAGTTAAATGAGGAATTTGAGAAACTTTTTTGGAACCTCATGGATGCGGACGAGTGATAAAGCCCCGGCAGTGGCTGATGTCAATGTGATGGCAGGAGCCGCTCGGGGCCATTGCCTTGTACTTTCATTCATTATGTATATTCTGCGGATCCATCAAAATATTCACAGTCTGAAAAGTGTCCGATCTTCCCCGAATCTCCGGCGCTCTGGCAGGTGCACAATCTTTTTCATGTCCTTTAAGTGTGAAAATCCATCTGTGTCACTTAACTTTATTAATTATTCTACTTCTGTATCTCGTTTTGTGCTTAAAGGGATCATTCCCCCTGAACACTGTTTAAAAATTTTAAATAAAGTTGTAATATATTTTTCTACCACTTGATGGCGCCGAGAATAGATTACTACTTCCTGGAATGAAGGAGCTCTGTGTTCACAGCACACCCGATGGCCAGTGGTGGTAGTGCAAGAGCCAGTCAGCAGGTGGCTGACAAGGGACTGATTTCTTCATATCCAAATATCCCTTTAAGAAATCCCCTTTAACAACTCTTCAGAATTCAAGGATGCACCCACCCTCCTGATGTATTTTTGGGAATCTGCTATCATTACCGTAAAACTTTCTCGACAAACATTTAACTTCTACATAGTTCGGAAAAACAACACATTTGACCTTGGAGTGAAATCTTTGTCTCCGAGTCCCCAGGCGGCCGATATTTCAGAGAAGATCCTTTATTTTTTTCATCTAAAAGAAGCAACAAAAAAACCTTCAAGGATTTCTCTGTCTATGTAGTCTGGAAATAGAACTTGCAGCAGATTTTAGTTTTCTTTTCTTTTGTAACAGAGTTGACCCTTGAAAACCATCAGTAAGCTGGCTAGATCCTAAATGTATCCTTTTTTATCTTTCCTTTTCAGGGCCGGATTATAGGGAGCGCTCCTGGGGCACATGCCCCAGGGCCCCCACCACTTTGCTCATAAGAGGGCTTCCACCAGGGGCAGATTAAGACTGCCATGGGCTGTATGACTATTATAGCCCCTACAAGTCTGGAATCACTTTCTACATTGGGGACTAGAATCAGCTTCTTGGGGAATGAAAGATGAGTCCCTTCTGCTGTTTTCAATCTGCAGTTTCAGGACCTTTGGAGGACCTTTAAAGCCCTGAAATGGCTCTTGTGCACATGTGTATTGAGAGTGGGAACAGATTCACGAGGATTTCATGGGTGAAGGTCCTTCCCAGTATAAAATTTAGTGGGTGGCTTGGGTGACCATGGGCCCCCTAGAAGGCTTGGGCCCCGGGGCTACCGCCAAAACTGCTGCTTGGGGTTTAGACACCCAAACCTTTTTACCTTGCAGATGTCTGTTGTTACATTCCGGAAGGGACATTTTTTGGGGGTTGGGGGGTGACCAATTAGACCTCTGCCACATCTGCACTGAGCATGAGCAGTAAATGAGGTGCGCTGACCGCAGCCTCACTACGCGCAATGCGCATGCGCCAGGCTCCAGTCAACAAACCTTGTCCACCTTGTCCTCAGGAATCTCAAGAAAGCAGGAATGCACAACTGTAAGGTAAAAAGATATGAACCCCAAACCCCCAAGCTGCATGAAGGTATAGCGGTGGTTTAGGATCTCCACACCTACTGACAGGTTCCCTTTAAGGGGGTGGGGCCACCAAAGCAAATTATAACCTCTCCATCTATGAGATGTCTGTGCAAGTTGTGCACAAAAATCTATTTTGTTATATAAAACATTATACAAAACATTCTCCATCATAATTCCTAGATGTGCACATAGTCACCCCCCAAAAATCCTTAGCCCCTCCTTGGGTAATCAGTCAAAATGGCCATTCTGCCAATCAAACAGTTATCGCTGCCCATCATCATCCAATGTCAGACACCATTGCAAGACACTAAGTAACGGGTGGCTCAGGCACCTTACCAGGGGGGGAAGTCGCCTTAAAGGGGTTGTCCAGTGACAACAATTTAGCCTATCCACACAATAGGGACTATTGTGGGGCACATGCCCCAGGGCCCCCACCACTTTGCTCATAAGAGGGCCGCCACCAGGGGCAGATTAAGCCTGCCATGGGCCCTGGGCTGTGTGAATATTATGGCCCCTACAAGTCTGGAATCACTTCCTACATCTGGTACTAGAATCAGCTTCTTGGGGAATGGAGGATGTTTCCCTTCTGCTGCTTAAATCTGCTGTTTCAGGACCTTTGGAGGACCTTCAAAGGTCCTGAAATGGCTCTTGTGTACATGTGTATAGAGAACAGGAGCAGATGTATAAATATATGGTGGGTGGTTTGCGTGGTCTTGGCCCCCCCTAAAAGGCTTGGGCCCCGGGCTACCGCCCAAACCGCCTATATTATAATCCAACAAGTTTGCCCCTATCCTGTTTCCTTGCTGTGAAAGTCCTGGAGGCTGCTGGGTCCTAGTGTCTGCCACGTTCACACGTGCCCCCTTTGATTTGCTTTGTGCCGCCCCCCATTATAACAAATCCCCTTTATAATATCCTGTGCCGCTCCTGCCTCTGCTCTCTGCACGCGCACCATCTGATGTGCGCAATTTACAAGCAGCCACTTTGTGCCTAAAAATAAAATTAAAAAAAATATCATAAAAACCGCCATAATGTCTCAGACAGACGCCATAAACAGCCATTATGTGGGAGCGCATTGTAGGGTGAGGATTAGATTTGGCTTCCAACAATTCCGTTACCTCCGGGTGAGCGCTCGCGGTTCTAGCCGGCGCCGCTATCATTTTCTCCCAAGCTTTAATGTTGCACATAATTAATTTTTTAGCTACCTCCAGCTCCGGCATTAAATTAGTAAATTAAAATTCCCACTCGAACAGCCTTCAAATCACGCTCCATATGGCACTGGTACATTACGGTAATTCCGCAACGCGAGAAGCATTTCGGGCGACGCGCAGGAGCCGCTCCTTATTGGTTTAGCCGTCCGGATTAGTTCAGTGGAAATTTGTCAAAGTTGGGAAAAAGAAGAAAAGAAAAAATTAAAAAACTTTTACGAAGACGCCCCCGGCATGCGAATGTCTTCCGCTTGGCAGAAGGTGGAAATTTTCGTGTCGTCCGTGTGAAGAGTCGCCAATGACGAGGTGGCGGCACGTGGTATTTAACGATGAGATCCAGTGCGGCATAAAAAGCAGAAGAAAAAAAACAACAGAAAATTCCTAACAATAATAAACTCATTGCCCTTGTGGGCGAAGCGCCTGAAGGATTTTTCGTAAGACGCCTTCCCGTGACTTAATGATAGGATGTTGCGAATGGAGAAGAAAAATCTTCTCTATAATTTCCTCCGCCTCCTCCTATGTGCAGCTGAGCAGTCATGTAGCTCTATATGACATATGCTGACAATGGCTGGGGGTAGGTACATGGCAAGGGCAAGGTGACCATGACCTCTGTGCGAAGGGTTAATAACAGAGTCACAGATAGTGCCACCTACTTGTCTCTCTTGTCTTTCTGTAAGTGATAAAATGATGGAGGCAGATACAGTAATCCTTGTAAATGATGTAGGAACAAGTTCTCTGCTTGTAATTCGTGTACTTACAGATAGTACTGCCTCCTAGTTATTATTATATATTATTATTACATCCTGTTAATGATGTAGATACAAATAGTGCTGCGTCCCTGTATCTCCATATAAATCATGTACACACCGATAGTGCTGCCTCCCTGTCTCTTCAGATATATGATGTAGATACAGATAGTACTGCCTCCCTGTATCTCCTGTGGGGACTAGCTTGGTAGAAGCGGTAAAATTAGTCCAGAATCGCAGTCAGAGACAGTGACACAAGAGCTTTGGCTATAAACAGGCTTTGCCTTGCTTTAATAGCAGAAAACAAATACAAAATAAACATAAAGCCTTGACTTCAGGCTAAAATAAACACCTGTTCGGCTGAACTCTAACTAACACAGAGTCTTCCCTGACTACTCGGGGGGCGTACTACCAGCCACCCGAAACAAAAACACAACGTGGGTTTTACCTCACGTGACACACACAGTCCGTATTAGGCTCGCAGGCCTCAGTGCAGGAGAATAGAGTCAGGTTCTGCCTCTCCACATGTTCCCCCCTGAAGCACAGAGTGCAATCCTTTTTAAAGCTCTAGTTGGAGCTGAGCTCCAACACCTGGGTTTCCTGAAGCAACCAGGAAAACCAGTGCTGGACAGGAAGGGAATGACCAGCCCCACTACCAGCCTGCCAGTCATTCCAAAAATCCAGGCCCGAAATAGGATTTACCAGATCCTTTAGCAAGCTATGTCTTGCTAAGGACATCAAGTCTCCCTGGATCTTCTACATCTCACTCAGTTTTCCCTGGGTGAGATGTACACCCCCTGTCCCTTAGAAGACATATGAGAGAAATCTAGGGGAAATATAGCGATTTCCCTCCACCTTACCAGTCACTATCTCACACTCCATATAAATGATGTAGGAACAAGTTCTCCCCTGTCAAATCGTGTACTTACAGATAGTGCTGCCTCCTTGTTACTACTATTATATATTATTGTTATTATTACCTACTGTTAATGATGTAGATACAGATAGTGCTGCCTCCCTGTATCTCCATATAAATGCTGTATACACAGACAGTACTGCCTCCCTGTCTCTGCAGATATATGATGTAGATACAGATAGTACTACCTCCCTGTCTCTTCCCATAAATGATAAAGATACAGATAGTACTACCTCCCTGTCTCTTCCCATAAATGATAAAGATACAGATAGTACTGCCTCTTTGTCTCTCCACATAAATGATGTAAATACAGATACCACTGTCTCCCTGTTAATTATGTAAATGCAGATAGTACTGCCTCCCTGTCTCTCCACATAGATGATGTAAATACAGACAGTGCTGCCTCCCTGTCTCTCCACATAAATGATCAAGATACAGATAGTACTGCCTCCTTGTCTCTCCACATAAATGATGTAAATACAGATACTACTGTATCCCTGTTAATGATGTAAATACAGATAGTACTGCCTCCCTGTCTCTTCTTGTAAGTGCTGTACCATTGGGACGGATCACTATCCTGGTATAACCTGGGTATTCTCTCATATACGAGTATGTAGGGGATATTCAGAAGTTTGTTGATACAATATATCACCATTCATCTTCCATTATTAGATTTGCTTACGATTCATCGGAGCTAATAAGAGAATCTTCTTCATTTTAGTAAAACAAAGGACGACATTTCTCCGAATGCTCTCGGCCCCTCGTAAGAGGAGACAATGCTTACAATTGTTTAGCTGAAGTTTAATTTCCCGTGCCCGGAGCCATGACTAATTACACAAAACCACTATTTCAGGATAAAATATGTTGGTTTAACTGATGAATGCAGCAGGGGAAGAATAGGGGATAATTACTACTCGGAAAAATCCCTTGTTCGGCACTTAAACAAAGACAAGGCTTCACCTCATTTACAGTCGTCCTTTGAGAGTATTTACTATCTTCTGGAGCAGACGGGAGGGATCAGATTGTATTTCTGTAATAGTCCTTCAATATGTATTAGAAATCATTGTGTAAGTGATTGCTTTCATGTACAACCTGCCCTTGTGTCCACATCTTGTGCTATACCTAAGGGTGTTGCCTCCTGAGCTTCACCCTTTAACTTCTGTGTGTGATCTGGACTTTGTTGCAGGGTAACTACCAAGTCGCTACATCTTGGTTTGTTGCACATTGTTGCAAGGTAACTACCAAGTCGCTACATCTTGGTTTGTTGCACATTGTTGCAAGGTAACTACCAAGTCGCTACATCTTGGTTTGTTGAACATTGTTGCAGGGTAAGTATCAAGTCACTACAATCTTGGTTTGTTGCAGGATAACTACCAAGTCGCTACAATCTTGGTTTGTTGCACATTGTTGAATGGTAACTACCATGTTGCTACATCTTGGTTTGTTGCTCATTGTTGCAGGGTAACTAACAAGTCGCTACATCTTGGTTTATTGCACATTGTTTCAGGGTAATTACCAAGTCGCTACATCTTGGTTTGTTGCACATTGTTACAGGGTAGCTATCAAGTCGCTACATCTTGGTTTGTTGCACGTTATTGCAGGGTAACCACCAAGTTGCTACATCTTGTTTTGTTGAACATTGTTGCAGGGTAAGTACCAAGTCGCTACATCTTGCTTTGTTGCACATTGTTGCAGGGTCACTACGAAGCCGCTACATCTTGGTTTGTTGCACATTGTTGCAGGTTAAGTACCAAATCGCTACATCTTGGTTTGTTGCACATTGTTGCAGGGTAACTACCAAGCCGCTACATCTTGGTTTGTTGCACATTGTTGCAGGGTAACTACCAAGTCGCTACATCTTCCTTTGTTTTCATCATAAACAGCTGACCCCAGGATAGAGACAGTAGCACACAAGAAGGCAGACATAGGCATTGTTAGGAAAGAGACTGGGTAACGCTACTTCAGGTAGGGGTTGAGATAGGTGTCACAGGGTCATGATGTGGAGCAAGTTTGCGGTCTGGTATTGCAAGTATAGTGGACACTGTTCCCGGAGAAACTATGGTGGATTATAGCAGACAACTTTACAGGACTCTAGGAACTAGGTGCCATATTGCTCAGGCAGCTTCCCTTATATGAAGGGACCTTAAAGGGACCTGGTCATCAGCTTTTACACCACTAATACAACAGCACCCTTGGGTAGGGTATATATTTTCCATTTAAGCATTCCATCGTTTGTGTTAAAACTCACCCTTTTACCTATCAAAATCACCTCCAAACTCAAAAGCAAGTGAGCTGCGAAGATGACCACATTTTAGAGTCTGGAAGGGGAGTGTCTATTCAGACATTCCTATCTTGAGCCCTGTAGCACCTAAAACAATACTCCTGATGTAATTTTACAGTTGAGAATCTCATCTTTCAAGACACATCATGGTTGGGGTTCTGTGTTCTGTAGCAGTGGAATGAGATTCTTATCTACAGAGCCCAATATAGGGAGGTCTGAAGTGACTCTTCCACTCCAGCCTCATAGGGTGTCTCATCTCAGGCAAAAAGTTACTCTATTTAGCACATTTGCGTACAACATTAGATGTGATTTTTGTATGGCTATGTTTTTGAGATTTCACATAAAAGAGGGAATTCTAGAAAGGATATTTAATACTCTGCCCGAAAGAGCTGAAAAAGCTGGTGAAAGGTTCCCTTTAAATATCCACAAGTGTATGGTGAACACATATGCAGTTTTAATACAGACAGGGTGCACCGGCATCATGGGGAGCTTATTATCTCTAGGGCTCCGGTCCCTCAGTACTAGACCTAGCACAGCGGCTCCCCCTGGTGGTCGCCGCTGCAATATGGAACAATAATATCATGAGTTACCCTGTAATTTGCACAGTTCTGTTCTCTGCTTTGTTGCCCTTTACCTGACTCCATGACAACCGCTCCTGTCTGTTTCCTAAATTCCGTCATGAAAATATCAATATTTTACTGCGATACAAAGAGGTTGTTAATTGGCGTCTTTCAGCGTGTAATTCCTGGGTGTTTCATGCTGGGAAAAGCTTTGGATGTGACGAGCCCCAGGTACATTGTATTCTTACATATTTCCCGTGCTCGGGATTGTGCGCTGACATTTTTATTACTAAGTCTCGCTAATTTACATCAGCAATCAACAGAAATGATGGGCGCGCGTGGCACGACTGTGTAATTAATACCGCCGGCGGCGCAGGCACATGGAAGGGAGCAATAAAGCAAGGTAAAGCAGGCATCAGCTCTAATACCACAGCTTCTTTATCAGCTAAGTGTTTCAGTTTTCAAAAATGCTACTTGGGATCTTACATGTTTTTATCAAAAATTTTCCATTTTGTTTCCAACTTCAAAAGGACCTTGTAATACTGTGTGATGTCCAAGGTTTACCTATAGGGTCAACGAGACACACACTGTACCCCTAAGAAGAGAAAAATTCCGGAATATGGAACTTCCTCTCTCGCAGCAGGAAATCCCAGCATAACGTGAACTATCAATGGTCACCTGATCTACTTCAAACCAATCATGTAGGATGTGGCATTTGTCCTCTCTCTGTGCCTATGATGTTTGTAATCCCCTCATTGGATAAAATGAACTATAGTTTTCAGTCAGAGAATAGAAATCCATGCGATCTACCCGCCGGCGCTCACTATGATGCGGCGGTGTCGCCGCTGATGACGTCACACCGCCGCATCATAGTGAGCGCCGGCAGGGAGAAGAAAGAAGACAGCCGCCGCCGAGGATCGGGGGCGAGTATCGCCGGAGGGTGAGAACTAAGTTTATTTATATAATGTGCTTAACTTCGGGAGCCACCGCCGCGTATCGGGAGCCGCCGCCGGTGGATCCGGGCACCGGAGGGTGAGTATTAATTTTTTTTTTAAATTGACTTGTCAATAAACCGAGGTGAGGTTTTTCAGCACGTTTTTTGTGCTTAAAAACTTGGCTTATACACGAGAATATACGGTAATTGAACACGTCATGAAGAAAGACTGCTGCAAAAAACCATGGAAAGTCATGACACCAGCTGAAATCTATCCATAATTAGAAAGCAAAAAATATTGCCTCGTACAACTGATGTCCCTTAAAAAAAATAGAGTCTCCCAGGTGCCACACAAGAAACATCTCGTGATGCGTAGAACCAGTGAGCCGTCGTGTGACCTTTGCAACCTTATTGTTTTGCGAAACAGACTCAAGGAATTGGTTACAGGAGAATTTGCAGAATTACAACTGTGGATGTAAATGAAGAAAAATACAATATATGGTAAATCTATGAAAGTGTCTACAAATGATGTGCAGATTTCTTCCAGGACATGCAGTATAATTGGATACATGTCTCTTGCTCATCCCCTGCATCTAATAGAGCCGGAGCGAGGTGAGCTATATACCAGCAGCGGCGCCGGTAGCTGGAAAAATGTAAATGGATTCAATTTGAAGTTCTCTGTCATGTGCACTGATGTATGTCCTGTAGTGGAGAGGAAGAACAACATGTTACATCAGACAATTTGTCCGCACAACACTAAAGCTTGAGGAGACCTAATAAAGCTCAGTGTTGGGTGACGCACCGGCTCTGGCACAGGCTCCGACACTTAATAGAACTCAGATTTGTTACATTTCTCTTTGTAACATCCACCGGCTGCATCATAACGGAAGACACACAGTATCAATAAGACCAAGATGAGATCACGAAACGCGCCCAAGGTCTTCCATCCTAACTGTGTGTAGATCTGAAGGATAATTTCAGCCTCCTGAGCCCAAAGACGAATTTGTAACAGGGTTTCCCTCTCCTGCGATGTGCCATTCATAACACTGTTGTGGTAATCTCTGGTTGGTTTTACTGTAGAAGATTTTGGAAGGAGGTTGTTCTAAACATTATATAATATTGTCCTTCAGAGAAGTAATGATATAGGATGTCAAATGTCAATATTTGTCTTATACTTTTAACCCCATGAATGGAAATGGATTTCTTTGCAGGGTAACCACCAGGTTGCTACCTCTTGGAGCAGTCCCAGTTTCAGAGATGTTGGTACTTAGAACCAAAGAGACAAGTAAAGACATAGTCATGGGAGAAGAATGGATTGGTTTGGCATCCGGAGGGCATTGTCCCTTTGTTTTTACCCTTTCACCCCTGTAAAGGAATCTGGATGTTGCTGCACCACCAAGTTGCTACCTTTTGTCGTAATTGATGATCAGTAACATCTGACCCACTAGGGTGAAGTAATACGTTCACTAAAGAACAACACTAATTTACCTTGAAAGTAATGGAGGTGGGGACATAGAATATAGACGGAGTTTATTCTCAACAGTATAACCAGCAGGTAAAACAGGTTCATATTTGGTAAGAGAAGCAAGAAATCTGATATACACCTTAGTATGAGACTAGGAACAGTCAGGCTTCTGAGGTAGTGAACCCCCTGGACCACCGCGGATAATGATATAAGTTGATACCTGGGACCGAACTCTAAGTGGTACCCAGTTTTTACCAGAGCCCCTTGCAAAGTAGGTTGGACTTGCTGCGGTGTGGTACCACCAGGTTGTTCCACAGGTGCGACTTTGTCCGCGGTGGCAGCCAAGGCGAGTGAAGGCAGCCAGAACTGAGTGGATTGCTAAAAAAATAACAATTGTAAAATTCAGGATAATGAGTCTCTCGCTCCTTTGCTTGGCTCAGTGCTTCTCCTCTTACCCTGCTCAGGAGAATGATGTGATCACTGACAGGCAGAAGTAATCAATTGCTGCACCATCCCCTAGCTGCTGTGTATGAGTGATCCAGCTCAGGTTGATTAGTCCTATCTGGACAGTTCAGGAAGCTCGTTGCAATGTGTTTATGTACTGCAAGAAACATGCAATTAAGCTTTCCCAAGTTCCTGAATGTCATAATTGTTTTTTCAGCAAAACCACTCAACTTAACAATTAAACAAGATATGTTTCTGCATCAGTGTAGCTACAGCATTCTTAAGGTATGTTTACTTTATAATGCATGAAATAAAATGAAAGATTTCCTTTAAGGCTCATTAGAATAATTTTAGAAGTTGATTTTAGAAGAAAGGAGGCCATGGACAGCAACTAAAGAGGACTGGCATCGGTGTGTGTCCCTGACCTGCTGCTCACTCACCATAGAATTCTATGTAATCTGATATCTTCAGTCCATCTTACTGTTGCAAGATTCAGCAAAGTGAAGTCTAATTGAAAGGAAAATAGCCTGAAAAAAGGAGATATAACCAAAGTGCTCTGATATATTAGATATATTGGGGCACATTTACTTACCCAGTCCTGCAGAATCCACGAAAGTGCATTGTCCCACGATAACGCACTGTGCCGCCATTCACTAAGATCGTGCGACCGATATCCTGCATGTGTCGTTTCCCCGCTCAGGTCCCAGGAGTTCACCTTCTTCTTCCCGGTGCATGTAAGTGCATTGGTTGCGACACAATTTGAAGGTTAAATCCCGCGCTCAGTCAGAATCAGTCAACGCAGCTGCGCCAAAATCCGATCACGTGCGACACAATCCCCAGTTAAATACCTGTCACAGTGTCGCAAATCCAAAAAATGTAAAAAATCTGACAAAAGTGCAATCTGCGGACCCTTAGTAAATAAGCCCCATTATTACTCATTTTCACTCATGCAAAGTTTGCTAAACTGGTAGGTGCCTGAGCAATAGGTTTCCTGATTCCCTTGCTAGTATCTTTTATTATATTACTTTAGTAGTATATCCGGACCACCTATGGTTCCAAGAGGTAGTAACCTGGTGGTTCCCTGAAGAATAGACTCATACATGGGCTGAAGTGTACACCAGGATACCATATAGACAACAGTCCTAGGAGTAGTCACATCTGATCCGTTACACACTGGTTCTGCACTCACTGGGTAACTGGTAACTTTTATCCCTTCAATTCAAATACATTTTTTAGTTTCCCCCCATTTTCGATTATTTTCTCACGTATCAAGTAACATCCCTTGTGCAGTACCTGTCACCTGCGTCACCCTCCGCTCGCCAGCGTCTCCGCTACGTGTTAACTGGAGCGACTATTATTCAGGTTAAAGGGGAGGGTGATATTTTTGGTAATGCTTTCCATGACTTGTAATCACCCTGGTTATCCGGAGCGCGCGCTCCGCCGCCCCCTAACATGTGATTTGCCGTCTCCGCACTACTGGAAATTACATTTGACTAAAAGGGATTCAATTATGGATGTTCCATCAACGCATTAAAGCCGACAAGTCAGAGTCCGTTTTGCAATCACCGCGGGAATAAAGAGGCTTTTTTTGTTAATTCCGCCATGGGTAACAGCCGGGGTGATAATAGCGCGGTCCAGCGCGGCGTCAGGAATACGGATTTTATATAATGGCCACACGTCTGACATCACATACAAAGCCGCTGTCCTGATCAAATGCACAACTGAAAGGTCACAGCAGGTTTTATCACCAAGTGATCCACTCCGAGAACTGTAGGGTGGTGTGCTCCTTATAAAATCAACTTTTATAATTATGCTAATAAGCCTGTAGGGCTCTGGGGTGTGTTACAGAAGGCTGTGGTTACGCTGTAGTAGCGCATCTCAGTCAGCAGTGACCATACAGTGAGAAGGGGAAGTGCATCTGCACAGCGTAAGAGCCTGTGAAGCTGCAGCATGGAAGGGCTCTGGTAATGCCCCCCAGAGCCTTTCAGGTTCATTAGCTCTCTAGAAGCTAATGCTTGAATGCTCTGTACTCTCTTCAGCCAGTGTTGTCCCTAGAGAGATATGTAATCACACCTTTGCTTAACTTGTTAGTAGCAGCAGGACTGTGATAAATGCATTTAAATTCCAAGAATGTAGCTTCTATCAGTGCACTGCAGGTATGTATTGTGTCCTCACACTGCTGTGCTCTCTGCAGTAAGTGCTAGACATTGGGGGTCATTTACTAAGGGCCCGATTCGCGTTTTCCCGACGTGTTACCCGAATATTTCCGATTTGCGCCGATTTTCCCTGAATTGCCCCGGGATTTTGGCGCACGTGATCGGATTGTGGCGCATCGGCGCTGGCATGCACCCAACGGAAATCGGGGGGCGTGGCCGAACGAAAACCCGATGAATTTGGAAAAACCGCCGCATTTAAAAAAAAATAATTGGTCGCACACGCCACACTTACACGCACCAGGAAGAGATCAGTGAACTCCGACGCAACTCGGCGGACCTCGGCACAGCAGCGACACCTGGTGGACATCGGGCGCAGGACCTTCATGAATCGCCGGAAGACCCGACTGCTCGCCCGAGAAGCCGCCGCTGGAACGCGAATGGACCGGGTAAGTAAATGTGCCCCATTGTCCCTGGAAAGATGCATAATCAGACCTTTGTGCATGTTGTCAGTAGCAGCAGGACTGTGAAATGGTGATGCAACAATGCTGGAATATAAATCCACAAGTGCACGGGGTGATGGTCCTCACACTGTAGAGAGCTAGGTGCCTTGCTTCATAGCCCCTCGGAGTGAAAGTTGTGATACGCTGATTGTTGAATACCACAAAAGAGAGTTCAATGTAGAGAGTAAAGAACACAGCAGTGTGAGGATAAGCCCCCAGTGGACTCGGGAAAAGCTACAATACTGGAACATAAATCCATATTTCATAGTCCTGCTGTTACTAACAACATATTCAGTCGTATGATTACACATCACCTCCAGTGACTGTATCTAACACTGGCTGCAGAGAGCACAGAGCACAGCAGTGTGAGGACACACCCCCAGTGTACTTTAAGAAGCTAAAATCCTGGAATATAAATCCATATTACACAGTCCTGCTGCCACTAACACCATACACAAAGGTCTGTTTACACTTCTCTCCAGGGACAATACATAACAGCGGCTGCAGTCTGTATGGACGCACCTGCTGACAGGTTCCCTTTATAAATATAGTTAGCTGCTGACTTCCATCACAATGAGCAGGGACACCACTAGCCAATTTTTCCAGGTTTGACCCTTGTGCGGATGCTGTGACAAGAGAACGACCTCCCTTCCTCCGGCCTGACATAATTCTGGCTCGCAGTCTGCAGCGCTGCAGAGCATCTCGCCTCCCAGAGATGAATATTTCAGTAACATATTGCAGAGCGCGGTCCCGGCTGGAGTCTTCTCTCCTCTCTTGTTCTGGATAAATAACATAAATATTCAATTTCTTGATTGAAGTTTGGATATTGTGCGGCCTCCCGGGAGATGGATCCGCGGCGCCAATTTCAGCTGGGGAGACAAAATGATTATTTAGGACAAGGAGCATCTCACAGACATCAGCGCTCCAATCACAGGAACTTCCCAAACTTCTCCAGAATTAATAGTGAGAGAATGTCCTCAACCGCCTGCCAGGAACAGAAGTGTAATTACCGCTCCCTACTCCAGGGGGAGCCACACGGCCTCCTCCTTGTAAATGTCACCATTGCTTTGTTGTCATCTTAAACCAAACCTTGTAAGAAAAGTGTCAGCACAAGAAGTGTCATCCATCTTTTCCAGGGCCCTGATAGGAATATTTACCTCATTATTCAATAGAAAGAAGGCATCACTATCACTGCATACATTTATTGCACTTCTTATCCTCTATTATACTGCAGAGCTGCACTCACTATTCTGCTGCTGGTGCAGTCACTGTGTACATACATGACATTACTTATCCTGTACTGATCCTGAGTTACATCCTGTATTATACACCAGAGCTGCACTCACTATTCTGCTGGTGGAGTTACATGACATTACTTTTCTGTAATGTGGCAGTGAAAGGGTTCATCCTTAGGATTGTTGATGCTGCAATGTTCCGGAGATGCAGGAATTAAGTGAAATCTTCCAGCTCTCTCCTTATTACCATTCAGAAAGTCAATGCGCTTGCAAATTAAGCTCCAGCAAGCCGCTGCCTCTCATGCAGGAACATGGAGGAAGGATCGAGCGCCTTTATGAGGCAGAGGCGCGTGATTTAGCAGAACATTTGGAAAAGTTAGGATCCAATGAAATGCCAAGAAAGTTATCTGCAGTCCTAACAATCACCATAATAATAGACTTGTATGTAATTACTTACTGGGATAGTAAATAACTTCTCTTCATTATAACAATATAAATTGTGTTAACAAAATAAAACATAAAAATCACAAACCAAAGACAGAAATTTTAATATGAAAAATCAAGAAGTATAGTAATAAAAGCAATCACACTACACTTCTCTATGTCTCCTGCTGGGGGCGCTATAGTGATGGAGGTGATAAGAAGGCGGCCCCGCAGTGGTGTGATGCGTATTGTGCCATGTATCCACACATCAGCCCCCTTCAGAATTATTCCAAGAATGTGACCCGTTCCCGGCGTATCAGTGATAATATAATGGCAAGGATAAGACTGCAGCTCTGCATGAGACTGGAGTATCAGTGAAAATATAATGGCAAGGATAAGACTGCAGCTCTGGATGAGACGGGAGTATCAGAGATGATATAATGGCAAGGATAACACTCTAGCTTTGGATGAGACTGGAGTATCAGAGATGATATAATGGCAAGGATAAGACTGTAGCTCTGGATGTAACAGGATTATCAGAGATAATATAATAGCAAGGATAGAACTGCAGCTCTGG
>WNYA01001624.1:32850-65598 GCA_019512145.1 Engystomops pustulosus
ACATGCATATACACATACAAACACATTCACACAAACATCCACACATATACATACACACACATATACATACACACACATATACATACACACACATATACATACACACACATAAATACACACACATACATAAACACACATATACATACACACACATAAATACACACACATACATACACATACGCATAATCGCACATGCACACACACGCGCATACTCATACATTCACACACACATACATATACACACTCAAACCCTCACTACGTTTCCAAATTAGGTAGAAAATTGCTGTTAAAATGTGCTCATGTGACCAGAAGGATCCAGCCTGCAAATTTTTTTTTTCCAAAAAACGATTTTTTTTTTTTTTTTGTAATTTGTTTATCATGTCACTTTCCCATGAATCCCACATGACTGTAAGTCAATTTTTATCTCAGGATAACCTCAATCTCTTTTTAAAAGGGACATGTCCTTTAAACCTTCTTAGATCAGCTTCGATCTGATGATTGTCTGGTCATGGATTTGCATCTAGCCGTGCACTTTTCTTGTGGTGGCCTCTACTGGAGAAAAGTGGTATTACAAGTATCTGATTTAATCATTGGGTGGCAATAATAATAATAATAATAATTCCTTTATTTATATAGTGCACACAGATTACGCAGCGCTGCACAGAGTTTGCCAAATCGGTCCCTGTCCCCAATGGGGCTCACAATCTAATCCACCTACCAGTATGTTTTGTAGTGTGGGAGGACACCGGAGGACCCAGAGGAAACCCACACAAACACGGAGAGAACATACAAACTCTTTGCACATGTTGACCAGGAAATTGAACCCAGGTCCACAGCACTGCAAGGCTGTAGTGCTTACCACTGAGCCACCGTGCTGCAAGGCTGTAGTGCAGGCCACTGAGCCGTGGTGCTGCCCTCAAATGTAATATACCTTAACAAAAAGGTGTGGAACACCTTCTACAACACCCTAGGGTGCAAGGAAAGGGCGGAGGTGTAACATGCTGATGGGTTGCAGTAATACATTTGTAACAAGGTCCTCCTCATCTTTCATGTACCACAGATATCAGGGGTGTATTTTTATATGATGGAGGGACTTTGAATCCCCAGAGGTACCAGGATCATTTGCACCCTCTATAACTACACCCTTGGTAAAAGGGGATGTTCCGCTAAGAAATCCCTTTAAGAATGATATCACTGTTACGCCAGCTCAGCATAAAGCTGACACCAGAGAACAATAGCTCAGTGTGCGCCAGACGTAGATACATGGATCTCTGATGAATGACCCCCTGCTGGGTAATGACTATTGGATTCCAGTTTATCCTAAAATGTGCCGCGTCCCCGGATCAGCCCTGCGGCAGTCATTAGCAATTTATAAATAGCGCCTTTAATGAGGAACGCTTAATCCTCCGTGTCCTCCGAAAAAAAAAAAATCTTCATATGTTATTTAATGTGACGCTACATTACGTTATCCTGAAACAATCTGGAGATTTCGTTACTTTGTGTCGTATATTTTACATTCTAGAACTTTCCATCTCATAATATGTTACTAATGTGGCCTCGAGGAAACCGGATTATCGGATCTCCTGGATTATCGGACAATAGTCGGACAGCGGATAAGAAATCTCTCTAATATTCCTTATATAATCCGATTTGTACTTTAATTTTGGGATTCGGCCAACATCTTACGGCTATGACCTCCTCTTCCTCCGCCTCAGTTTCACTCTGATGACAGATATCAGGGGTGACAAGGATCAGGCAAGTTGGTTTTCAGCCAGAACAGAAGATTCTGGAGAGATATGTCCTTGCCAGATGACTAAGGTGCCTGTCAAAAAGCCTAATATTTAACGTGGGGGGAGGGGGGAGGGGTAGGGCTTAAAAGGATTTTACAGGTTTATAATATGGATGACCTATCCCCAGGACAGGTCCTTAATATCAGCACCTCCACAGATCAGCTCATAACTAGCTAATGGAACAGGAAGCAGACAGCGCCATTCTCTGTGTAGTGGTCAAAGCGGGTTACTGCAGAGTAACACCAACTCATTTTAACTGGAACTTAGCCGCAGTGGCTTGGATCCTCAGCTATGAAGAGACACATGTAGAGTCACCGGGGCACATTTACTTACCCGTCCCGTCGCAATCCCTGCTGTGCGTTGTCCGACAAGGATTCGGGTCTGCCGCGATTCACTAAGATCATGCGCCCGATATCCTGCATGTGTCGCTTCCCCGCTCAGGTCCCCGGAGTTCACCTTCTTCTTCCCGGTGCATGTGGGTGCTGATCTTGCGACACAATTTGCTTTTTAAATTCCGCGGTTTGTCCAAATTAGTCAGGTTGTCAGACGGCCCCCCCCCCCCCCCAATTTGTGTCACATGCAAGCCGATGCCCCACAATCCGATCGCGTGCGCCAAAAACCCGGGGCAATTCAGGGCGAAACGGAAAAATATGCGAAACCCGACGAAAATGCGACGTTCGGACCCTTAGTAAATGTGCCCCAATATCTTTTTTGTGCCTATATAGGTCCACACTAAGAACCTAAACTCTCTGTTGGCTGAGGCATCTTTTGGCACTGGTGACTTCTTACATCCTATGGTTGACATTCCCAAAAATTATAGGTGTTGCCCAATGTCATTGGCAGTTGCTTTCCCTTCTCTTGTTGTTGTTGTGGGTCATATTAAGATTCTCTATAGATGACCCCTTCCTTCTTCTTTTGCAGTAATAAGACCCTCATCTCCCAGAATCCCACCTGCAGCTCCTAAGCAGCCCCATCAATGGTGCAAAGCTCCATTTTGGATCCCTCCATTTATCCTAAACATGACTTCCCCCAACTATATGGGATGTGGTGGTAGCATTGCACCTGGGATCGGAGCCTGAGGGGTCCCCCAAGGTCATCTACCCCATATGAGGAGACCAATACTATACATGGCATAGGAGTTCTTTAACTTGTCCCAGAAGCCTTAAAGGGGCATTCACAATTAATTTAATTCACTTTCTACATGTAAACATTTCTTCAATTGGATGTTATTAAAAAAAATGTTCCTGTGTGAAGAAAATTTCTCATAAATGAAGTCATATGGTCCCTTAGAAATGAGATGGCTTTCTCGGATACGACCACCCCGCACTCTGGCAGCGGTGGCCAGACATGTGCTATAGAGTCCTGCCGGACCACCAGGATTCATAAATCATTACCACAGGACGGCTGTGGGTCATACAGTAAATCCTGGACAATTTATATACAAAAACCTTTTGTTTCTCTGTGCCATCACTCCAGCTGCGGTGGTCGTCTCCAAGGACACAGTCTTGTTTCAAAGGGACCATATGACTGCATTTATGAGAAATTATCTTCACACAAGTAAATTGTGAAGAAATGTTTATATATGGCAGATTAATGAAACAGAATGTGAATGCCCAGACGGGAATAGCCCTTTAAGTTTCACCTTCAGAACTTCATATCTACCAAAACCCTACTTGTTGGTTACACTGTGATTTTTGGGGAAGAGGCTTTGGTTAATCATGAAGAAAAAGGGCCCCATTGTGATTTGTTATGGGGCCACTCCAACTCCAAGGTCTGGACTTTGGTTCATCATCACAAAAATGGCCACCTGCCTTATCCAACCCCCCCCCATTCTAAACGTTGCTGTGATCACGCCCAGGACGCGGGTATTAAATCCCTCGAGCATCGGCGGATTTAAGCATGCAGTTAATTTTATCATTAAAAAATGGAGGAAATGCTTCCTTGTGTCACTACCGCCTCCAGCCCAGGCCGTGGCGGTTGCAGTCCCGCCAAAAAATAAGTCTTACGGCCCCGGAAAGAATGCACCATCCATAGAAGGTGAAGGTGAGCGCTCCCCAAGCGACACATTTTCGGTTTTTAATGCGGCGGTTTTTCCGAATACGTCGGGTTTTCGTTCGGCCACGCCCCCCCCCATTTATGTCGCGCGCAAGCCGGCCCCGATGCGCCACAATCGATCGCGTGCGCCAAAAACCCGGGCAAATTCATGTACAAGCGGCGCCAAATCGGAAATATTCGGGTAACACGTGGGAAAACGCGAATCGGGCCCTTAGTAAATGACCCCCTGTGTGTCCAATTTCCAGCATGTGGATAGAAGAAGGATTTCACCTTCTTCTTCCCGGTTTATGCGAGTGCGGATCTTGTGACATAATTTGCTTTTTAAATTCCGCGGGTTGTCCGATGTCCACGCCGATGTGCCACAATCCGATCACGTGCGCCAAAAACCCAGAGCAATTCAGGGCAAAACGGAAAACAATTGCGAAACACGACGAAAATGCGGCGTTTGGACCCTAGTAAATGTGCCCCTAGTACTTTTCTGTGCCTAAATAGGTCCACATTAAGAACCTAAACTCGCTGTGGGCGAGGCATCTTTTGGCATCTGTGACTTCGTTAACCCTATGGTTGACATTCCCAAAATTATAGGTGTGCCCAATGTCATTGGCAAAGTGCGTTCCCGTCTCTTTGTTTTTTTGTTGGGGTCATATTAAGATTCTCTATAGATGACCCCTTCCTTCTTTCGTTTCTTTAGTTGTCAGGAAAGACCACTCATCTCCCAGATCCCACCTGCAAGCGTCTAACAGCCCCATCATGTGCAAAGCTCCATTTTGGATCCCCCATTTATCCGAAACATGACTTCCCCCCACTATATGGCATGTGGTGGTAGTATTGCACCTGGGATCTGAGCCTGAGGGGTCCCCCAAGGTCATCTACCCCCATATGAGGAGACCAATACTATACATGGCATAGGGGTCCTTTAACTTCTCCAAGAAGCTTTAAGTTCCACCTTCAGAACTTCATATCTAGAAAAACCCAACTTGTTTGTTTGCTGTGATTTTTAGGGGAAGAGGCTGTGGTTAAGGGCCCCATTGTGATTCGTAAAGGGGCCACTCCAACTCCAAGGTCTGGACATAGGTTGATCATCTTATTAACTTTGCAAAAATGTCAGCCTGCCTTATCCATCCCCCCTCCCCTATCCAAATTCAGAATGAACAGATCTGCACCTCCTCACAGTCAGCGAGTGGTGACACCAGATGAATGACAAAGACTTCATCAAACTTGGCTTTTATTCCTCCGCAGCAGGATTGTCCTATGACATTGGGCGTCCTTCACACCCGCTCCCCCCGCCTGGAGATCAAGGCTCCCGCTACTCCGATTCTATGATTAATGTGAGAGCGGAGGGGAGGGAAAAGGTCAATGTTCGCCTTCATCTGATGCAATTTTCACGGCACCCTGAGCAAGTCACCAGTCAGAACGGACCTGTCACTTCTAGAGAGGTTTATTCCGGATATAAATATAGAGACCTGTCAGATTTAAAGCTACGGTCACAATCCCAAAATTATTAAGTGGTAATGATATCAGATCTGTTAAAGGTCATGGGGTTTATTAGAGGGATCCTACAGGAGAACACAACGTCATGTAGTCCACATACAACCATAGAGCAGATCACATGACTGGTCACACTGGACATCGGGACCATGCATGACTTCCCATAATACATCCCAACACTCAAATGCTCCCGAATTATTCAACAAACTTTACATAAATCAGTAAAAGAGAGTAAGGTACATCAGAGGAAAATGCTTCCTTCTCCACTGATCTGGCTCATTTACTCCTCCCCCCTTACTATCATTCATTTTGAAGTAATCAGGAGCTGAGAGAAAAAATCAGGAGCTGAGAGAAGACTGCTGAAGCTAATACTTTTGTTAGTTTCTATCTCACCTCCATATAGATCAGTTCTTCTCCATAATGCCTCATATGATCCTGATGATGCTTATGCGTAACAGCAGAGAGTCACAGAAAGAAAAAGCTGCTTCTTGTTTACGAGACAAGCAGACAGCCTGGCATTTAGAATGACAGGTGCTGTCTGGAAAGTTGTTTACACTTTAGAATCTTGCTGCCATAGAATATTATGGGGACTCAATGTAAATCTGGATCGGTTCATCCCTATAATGCCTCATATGATCCTGCTGATACTTCTATGTAAAAGCAGAGAGTCACAGAAAGAAATAGTTGCTTCTTGTTTACGAGACAAGCAGACAACTTGACATTTAGAATGACAGGAGCTGCCTGGAAAGTTGTTTACACTTTAGAATCTTGCTGCCATAGAATATTAGGGGGCCTCAATGTAAATCTAGATCAGTTCTTCTCCATAATGCCTCATATGATCCTGCTGATGCTTATGTGTAAAAGCTGCTTCTTGTTTACGAGACAAGCAGACAGCCTGCCCTTTAGAATTACAGGTGCTGTCTGGAAAGTTGTTTACACTTTAGAATCTAGCTGCCATAGAATATTATGGGGGCTCAACGTAAATCTTGATCAGTTCTTCCCTAGAATTACTTAGACTCATGCTTCTGTGTAAGAGTGAAGAGTCACAGAAAAAAATAGATGCTTCTATGGATAAGAGTAGGTTTCTATCTTACCCCAAGTACTTTTTATCCAACAGTACTTTTCAGTATTTTTTTAACGTGCATTAAACTATAGTGTTTTGTCATATACATTCTGTTTATTATTACTTTAGATGTATAGACTAGTAGAGAGGGTTAACAGAGACATTTCTGACTGTGTATCTCCATCTTTTAGAGAAGCCAGTAATTTTGCAGCTATGGTAAAGATTGCTTTGCAGAAGAAAAACAGATTTGTTTACCAGACAGTCTGACCTTTAGAATGACAGGTGCTGTCCGGAAAGTTGTTTACATTCTAGAATCTTGTTGCCATATAGTATTATGGGGGTTCAATGTAAGTCTATGGGAGAACACTTGGTCATTGTTTTTGTGCTGAAATGTAACCACTTTTCCCCTGGTAGAAGGTATATAAGGAGAACAGTCCCAGTCCTTAATGTCTTGCAGTTAGGGAACAGAGCTTGGAGGATAAGGCTTCTGTCCACCTGAGCAACCAGAAGAAGAAGCTTAGACAGGGATACTCTGCTATAGACCATGGGCTACTAATCTAAAAGTAACTAATCTTAGATGAAAATCTAAGTGTTTGCAGGGAGGATACACTAAATGGAGCGAGTACCAACGCATTTCAAAGCCTTGTCATATTTTTTTAAAAATTCAATATTTCTTTTTAAATTCTTTCTCTTGCACGAGTATAATGGCGCCACGTCCTGTCTGCAGCACAGCTACCGCTCCTCTGATAGTACGACTAGGCCTAACCTATTACTGAAACAAATTACAAGTCAAATTACTTTATCTGCCGCGTTGATGCCTCGCGCTCAGATCACGCTCGCTCCTCACATTGGTAAATCCTCCTGGGTCAAAGGGGGGGGGGCATCAAATAATGGGAGAGAATTGGAAAGAAATCTAAATAATCTTCGGTCTTTAGAATCAGGGATGAGTAAAGTGGTGGCACTACGCACGGGTTACATCTCCACGCTCAGGGGGACGCGTGACCTCATTATCCCTGCAGAGGGTTTTTCGAAACACCAAAAATAAGTTTAGCTTGTATCATCAGAAATATTATACGAGTGCATCAGGTGATTTTTAATGTTACCCGTCCATATAGATGAGTGATTGCTCATGGGGTCTAACAAGGCAGAGATCCCACTGGAGGTCCTTGTCCCTCGTGAATGGAGGAGTGGTTACAAAGTCAACGGAGCTTGGGATTTCTGTACTCGCCCATCTCTATGTAGCAGGTTCTAACTTCTAGTCCTTGGCTCCATCGCTTCATCCTTAACTCCACCTGCTCATTCTCAGTTTTTCTTGGCTATAGGTGCATGTGATTGTCCAAACTTTTAAAAACTTTGGCTCCACCTCCTCACCCCTGCCTAAATCTTGTCATACTGAACTCCACCTTCTTAACCATATCTCCACTTCTTGTCCAAACCTTTCAAACTTTGGCTGCACCTCCTTACCCCGGCCTAAATCTTCTCATCCTTTCCACCATTAACTTATTCCTCTCTCCACCTTCTCCTTGACCCCACTTACTCATCCCTGGCCCCCATTTCTCAAACGTGGCTTTACCTTCTCATCGATGACTACAACTTCTTAATCTTGACTCTACTTGCTCTCCAATGGCTTTAACGTCTCCTAATCGGCCGCACCTCTTCATTCCTGGTCCTATCACAGTATTTGCAGCTCTACATCTTCATCCATGGCTCCACGTTGTCATCCTTGGCTCTACCTCTTTATCCTATGTTCCCTTTAAATCCATGGCTCCACCTTCTTGTGCTTGCCCATGCCTCCTCATCCTTGGGCAAATCTTCTCAACCTTGACTAACCTCCTAATCCCTGGTCTGATCTGCTCATCCATGACTCAATCATCTTGGCTGAACTTCCTCACCATTGACTTTATCTTCTCATCCTTAGCCCTACTTCCTAATTTCTCATCTTTGGTCCCTACCTCTTCATCTATGACCCTAACTTCTCATCCTTGGTCCCTACCTCTTCATCTTTGGCCCTAACTTCTCATCTTTGGCCCCAATCCTTGGCACCAAATCCTCATCTATAGCGCCACCTTATTATAATTTCCTCCACCTCGTCATCACTGGTTCCACCCTTCTTATACTTGGTGCCAACTTCTTGCCATGGACCCACCTCCTCATCTTCTTGCTACCTACACACCTGCTCCACCTCCTCTTTCCCATTGCTTTATACATGGCTCTACCTACTTGTTCATGACCCACATCCTCCATTGCTCCTTTTCCTCTTCAGTTCTTCTCACCATTCTAATTTCTTTCCTTATAATATTTGTTCTGCAACATCTAGACAGATGTTCCCAGTAAAATGCACCCCAACTACTACAGAAGCTTTTTTTTATAAAGAGGTGAATTGTGACAATCTATCAGATGTCAAAGGGGTTCCGCAGCAACTAGACTATGAACTTTAACACAACCAAAGTATGTAACGTACCTTGGTGTTTCTAGATGGTTACAGGGTATGAGACATCTTTCTATTATAGGGTCCATGATCCCATATGTGCTCGGTGTGGTCGCCTATTGATTAATAGAGAAACTGGAGCAATGTTGTAGTAGGACACAGTACAAGGAGACCATTGTGGACCGCAGAGCTTGCAATCTAGTTCCGGTTCCTGTTCCTTCATTAAATAAGAAGTTGTTGCTTCTTCTATGTTGTCCACCCTGACCATTGCCTGGAAATATCACAGGAGGGGCTGGTAATGTTAGGCTGCACATTGGGGCAGCACGGGGCGCTGCGTGCACTTTACGAGGCCGTCTGACACATCCAGCAAATGTCTCCAGTAATTACTCTCTCCGGCTTTCTCTCAGGTCACTGTTTTCTTTACAGAAAGAACCTGAATGCGACTCCAGAGCCCAGCGCGGCCTTCATTAGCGGCTCCCACAACACATTATAAGGTTTTAAGAGAAGCAAAGACATAATAATGTTACTACAGACTCCCCCGAGCCAAAATATGTGTTACATTGTATACTGCTCCAATATATCTCTACCGCAACATGGTATCCGAAATGTTCTGTAAGGGTCAGACTGGCCAATAAATCTATATAAAGAAAATACCCAGGTTATGCCGGCTGTATATATATCATTATATACAGGAGATCCCCAGGTTATACCGGCTGTACATATATCATTATATACAGGAGATCCCCAGGTTATACCGGCTGTACATATATCATTATATACAGGAGATCCCCAGGTTATACCGGCTGTACATATATCACTATATACAGGAGATCCCCAGGTTATACCGGCTGTACATATATCATTAAACAGGGATCCCCAGGTTACAACGCTGACATATACATTATATCACAGGGATCCCCAGGTTAAGCCGGCTTTTGTACTATATCATTATAGTCAGATATCCCCAGTTTCTAACGCTCTGTACATATTCACTTATATACAGGAATATCCCAACGTTTAGTACCGGCGTGTACATATGTCATTAAATTACATGAGATCCCCAGGTTATACCGGCTGTACATATAGTCATTAGTATACAAGAGATCCCCATGATCTATACCGCTGTACATATTCATTATATACAGGAGATCCCAAGTAACCGCCTGTACAGATATCGTTATAACAGAGATCCCCAGGTTATACGGCTTGTCATATATCACTTTATATACAGGAGATCCCCCAGGTTATACGGCTGTACATATATCATTATATACAGGAGATCCCCAGGTTATACCGGCTGTACATATATCATTATCATACAGGAGATCCCCAGGTATACCAGCTGTACATAACATTATATACAGAGATCCCCAAGGGTTTCCGAGAAACAGCTGTTTACAATAGTACGCTAAGTGCTGAAGTAGTAGCAAAGAGGGCAGAAGAGATCCCACAGAGAAAGTCAACCACCAAGGAGCTGTACCCTACTATAACATCAACATTAAGTAGAAACAGAGCAGGGATCACCCCCGTACAAGCAGCTGGTTTAATAATTATAAATATTCAGCATGTGCAGACTATTTTCGATTGACTAGCGAGGCCAGTAATCAATTGCATGATTAGACTTTGTGAGAAGGAACTAGGTGTACTTAATTCCAGTTTTGTTCGTATGTTTCTTATAAGTCTTCGCTTCTTACGTGAACTGCATCAAGCTGTATTCTCTCGCATCTACTAAACTCGGCATAACTTCTGGTCTCGGGAGGGAACATTGTCTACCGAGGACAACATCTTGTACATTATATGTGTGTTTTAATTGTTACAAAACAATAAAAATATTTACATAGGGGATAGCATACATAATTAATTTGCCTTTTTTAAAATATATTAGACTGTTACATACAACAGGACCCAATTTGAGTTTTTTCTGTCCTATTTTGCCTAAAAAGTTGCATATCTGTAAATATGGTCATTTTTTTTTTCACCCACCATCAAATTCTCTACATGGAACTTTTTAGATGCAATTAGCCATCAGAGAAATGAATAAATCCCAGTAACCATCAAAAAAAATTAAAATGCTTGGCATTTTTTTTTCAAAAGAACAAAGAATTGGGGCAGACTTTTTTTTTAAATAATTCTGAGTGGAACGATTTTGCTTTATAATTATGAATTTAAATCCATGGAAATGTCCTTATACAGAAGTGACTCCTTTACAGTACTCTTCAGGAGACTATGCTCAGTATGGATACTGTACATTTTACCCTTTATATTTAAAGATAGAGGCCTTGTGGTGCATTGAAAGGATGACAAGGTTTAAAGCAAGAGGCCATAGGACAGCTTGAAAATTCTGCTGTCTACAGAGGTTTGGAAATGAAAAAATCACTTTAGAAGAGATTTAATTGAAGTATTTAAACTCCTAAATGGAGGTGATCATGTCAACAACACAGTACCATTTTCAGAGCAGAAAGATGATAGGACAAGTGGAACATAAATGGAAATTATAAGTAGATCAAATTCCGAGCAGTGCATAAGTGTCCTTATCCTTCAAGAATAATAAATGTACGGAACATCATCCCTTCAAGAAAGATGTTGAACAAAAAGCTCTAGGTATTCATTTCAGACAAGAATGTGAAAAAAAAAATCCTTTCTACAGAAATGAAATTAGAAGGAAGTGTCACCTTAATTGACACGTCAGTACTTTTGCCCACCACAGCATATCCCCTTTTCAAAATTTTTTAAACAGCATTACTGGTTGCTTAAGGATTAAAGTGTTAAAAAACCTAACCATCTTAGGAAAATATAAAAAGTTTAGCGTCATTAATATTGTGATAATTGTCTGATTCACGTTAACCCATGTTAGAAAATAACTACTATAGATATAAGCCACTGCAAGTCTGGCTAACCAATACATTAGGCCCTACCAGATTTATTAAAGTCCATGTGACAAGTTTCTGTAAATTTTCAGTGTCATATTGCTTGCACAATTTATTTCTAAAGGTCTGTAATACATTTGTGTGTTCCGGCTGTACTATACCTATCACAACACACATCCCATTCCCGGCACAGTGTCAAACTGTGACACGGGCCACTCTCTTTTGTAAAGGATGCACCACCTCTGCAAACTGCACCAAGCCAAACTGGCATCCTAGTGTTTTTTAAAAAATGTGGGCCCAAGTGTCTGTATTGATCTGAATAATTTACATCCTTAATGGTCTTAATGTATTCTTGATTATATGATCACAGAGATTGCAAAATGTATATAGATTTATTATGTTTTGAATAATTTTTAAAAAATTAAAATCTTTTTGTACAAAATAAAATTCTATTGATTTTTGTCCTTCATACGAAAGCTAATTTACTCTTCATACTTTTAGTGTATGGAGCTGTCTAATGGTTTAATTTTGGCAGGATGAGATGATATTTTCTACTGGTTTTTGGGAATCACTAACGATTTTATTCAAACGGTGAAAAAGTGTGATGCAAAATGGTGAAAAGTGGGCAATTCAGGGCATCTGGAATGTTTATTTTCTGTTTCATCACCCTCGAGGAATAAACCGTTAGTAAATTTTGATAGACTCGCATATTTGGGGAAGTGGTGACAATCTGACATATTTATTGATTTTCCTTGTTTATTTATTTGATATCAGCTCTATAAGTTATTTTTGTAATTTTACATTTTTTTTTTAAACTTTTTTAAATGTTTTTCACTAAATTTAGACCCCCCAAGGCTCTTGAAACCCTAGTGGGTCTGATCACATCCCACATATACTGCAATATTACTGTGTTTACAGTAATATAGGGATTTTTCTTCCTGTACACATGTATTGATATTCAAATGTTATATCAGGGCTGAGAGTCTGTGACCCTCTGGAACCCCCGTGGAGATGGTACTAGCTGAACAACCGACCGAAGGGGGGGGGGGGGGGGGGGGTTCTAATCACGGCCCCTGTCTTCACCAAGCCACCCGCAAAGTCGGGATGGGTCTTCTGCTGTGGCGGTGGGTGCCACTCGGTATATCGTTTCACAGGTGCGACAGCCAGTGGTGGCGTAGGAGACAGCCTGTTTCCGGAACAGACTGTATCCGCGGTGAGGCGGCGAATAGCAGTACACAGGAAGGCAGCATTGGACTCACTTTCAGGAATTTGCACGGAGCTGGCACACGGATCATGAGCACAGCAACGAACTGGCAACATGGATCTGGTACACACAGGACGACTGGCCACACGGAACACAGGGTACACAGGAACGGCAGAATACACAGGGAAAAGTAGGACTCAATCAAGGCAGATAAAGGTAAATGAGACATGGCATAGCAGTGTTTGACCACCGGTGGCAACATTCAAAGGCGGTTACCCCACGGGGCCATCAAGTCGGGGTGAAATTGGGTGACAGGCCGCGTCCCAAGGGGGCAAGCTCTTAACTATTGGGCTAGTGCTATGAATATATCGAGTCTGCGTTCGCTCGACTTGTTGTGAAGATCGGCGCTGCTACGTCCGACACTCGGGATACGAATGGCGGCATTAACTACGATGGTTCGCCAGCGCGTTTGGAGTTCTTAACCAGTGGGAGGAATGAGGTGGTGTGAGGTCCTGACGGATGGAGTTTTAGGGATAGGTTGGGTTTCTCTGGGGGATAGGAAGACAAGGCCGACGTTGTGGAGGGATCGGGGGGCATGGGGTGATGGCTTGTGGGTGGGCCATCGGAGTGAGTGGGGGTGGTGGGGTATAGGAAGACGGTAGAATGCGAGTGGAGGTGGGTGATATGTGGAACGTGAAAGGGGGGGTTGGTGATCGGCGGAGGTGGTTATGTGGCGTAAAGTGTACAGCGGTTGGGAGAGCAGGCGGGGCGAGTGTTGTGGCCTTATAGGAGGTCTGTCCGGAGACGTAAGGATGGGAACCGAGAGGGGGGGTTGCCGTGGTGGGGAGTGATGGATAATAAACTTGGGCAATGACAACTGCGTTAGTGATGTATCGAGGGTGGGTCTTATGAGGTAAACACCGGGATGAGGTAGTGATGAAGCCGCAAGGCGGGGGGGTCCTACCGATGGAAATGGGGGGAAGAGGGAAGCAAGGGCGGTAGTAGGTAAGTGGGGGTCGGGGGGGGGAAGGTGTAAGTGCGGTGATGGAGGGTGGGGAGTGTGGGGGTGGAGGTCGGGGGTACAGAGGGGGTAGATTATTCGGGTATGAAAGACTTTAGCCAGTATGTGGAGGAGGTAGGAGGGTGCGTGTGGGTGGAGGCACGGGAGGGAAGGTGGGGGGAAGGGAGGGCGGGACTGATGGGTTTAAGACAAGGGTAATGGAAGAAGTGTACTGAGGAAGGTGTCTGGTTGGGGGACGGTGTTGGTGAAAGGAAATGGGAAAGGGTTGAGGAGACTCGTGGTCGGTTATGGTAGGAGGTGATGTTAGGGTGGGCCTATGGAAGGGGTTGGGTTGGTAGGGTATTGGGGAGGGGTGAGCAGCTTAGGGTTGGGGGGGGGAGGGAAGGGGGGGGTGTGAAGTGAGAAGGTGGATCTTATACGGGGAATAAGAATGGGGAGGTAAAGGGCAGGGATAGTATAATTGTGGAGGTGGAGCGTGGGTATTCAGGGCTATCAGGACAGAAGGGAACTGAGGGACGGTTATACAGGGTGAGTATTCTGGCAAAGAGGGAGTTAATGGTGTTGGTGGAGGAGTTCGGGTTTGTATAAAATGAGGGTGGCATGAATATGGGTAAAGAGCGGGGGGGGGAGAAGCGTAACAGTTCTGGGGGAGAGAGAGTGGAGATGGTAGGTGAGGCATGAAATGTTGGTCTTTTTGATAGGGGGCGTGGGGGTGAGTGCTAACGGTGAAGTGGAGGGGTGACGGATGCAAGTGGTAGTGTAGAAGGGAGATAAGGGACCAGTGGAGGTGGTGGCAGTTGGGTAAGGTGTAAGGTGAGGGTGACAGGCGAGGGGGGGATGGGGTGGGCGTAGGGGGAGAGTGAGAGGTGGGGGAAGATAATGTGGGTAAAGGGCAAACGGGGAAGAAGGTGGGTGACGTTATGGAGAATAGTTTGTTCAGGATTGCAAGATGGCGAGGGAGGGTGCAAAGTGGGGCGCGAGGGAGAGGGGTGCAGGTGAATGTACGGTGATGAGGGTAAAAGAGTTGGCGGGGTGGGATAGGTGAGGGGGGAGTGTGGAAGGGATGGGGCACCGAGGAGAGTATATGGGAGGTGGAGTCAGGGTTGCTTGTAGTGATTTCCCTCGGCTATGTTGGAGAGGTTGCTCGGATGATAAAGTCGGGATACGGTCGTGAAATGTACGGTCTGGGTAGCTGCGTGGTCGGGTCACGGATGGGTGTGGACTCTTCTGGTGTGACATAACTTTAGGTGGCTGTGAGTCAGGGGGGGAGAAGGGAGCCGGAGGGGGCAGAAAGGTTGATCTAAGAGGCCGCGCATCAAAAATACTAGGATTTGGAGGGTGGAGGGTGAGGCGTTTGGTAGGGGATTAGGGGTTGAAAAAGGGGGGGGGTTTGTATGGGGGTGTGGGCAGGTTGGTGAGATTGGAAGGTGGAAGTAGTTTAGGGGAGGGGACACCGATGAGGGTTTGAGGCATGGAGGGTGGATGGAGGGAGATTTGAGGATGGGGTTAACGATATAAGGAAGGGGAAAGTGAGGGCGCGGGGGGTGAATGGTGGAACGAGATGCACAGGTAATAAGGGGGGCGGTGGGGGGTAAGGGGCAGGGGGGGCGTGATGGGGGATGGGCATGTTGGGGTGGGCAGCGTGAATGTTGGTGTGGCGGGGATTGGACCGGAGTGTATATTTGTGATAAGCGGAGAGGGGGTATATCGGAGTAACAAGGGGGGAGGATGGAGGGATGTAGAGGAGGGAGGTAGGGATGTGGGGTAGTGTGAGGAAGTTGGGAGGTACAAAGAGGGGGGAAGTCGGAGGTGGGGATTGGTAGTTACGAATGAAGTTTGTAGGAAGGATAAGGTGAAGAAGCAAGGAAATGGAGTGGTAAACTAGAGTATTGGTTGGGGAAGTGGAGGTTGAAAGGTAGTTCGTAGGGTGTGTGGAGGTACGAGGGATGAAGTAGGTAAGAGGGTTCGCGGGAGGGGGAGGAAGAAACGTGAAGTGGGAGGAATGCTCAGAATAAAAGTAAGAGGGGAGAGAAGGGGAAATGGAGTGTGGGTACGGGCAGTATGATGGTGGGGGGGGGATTGGGAGGAGGGGTGAGGGGTGGTGTGGTATGGTATCGAGAGCTCCTGTTGGGGTAGATGATGGGCTGGGCCAGAGGGCAAACTGTTAGCGTGATCTAGGAAGGTAAGGAGAGAGAGTGGGGTAGTGATGGTGGGGGGAGGGGAGGAGTAGGGGGGTTGGAATCAGGGGGGGGGGGAGTGTGGGGGGGATATTAAGAGTAAGACTATGGTTTTAATGCTAGGTGTGTGGTGTTATGTTGTCGGGATGTGAGGTGATAGGAAGGTGTACTCGCAGGGGGTGAGAAAACTAAACGGTATCTTAGGTGTTGTGAAAAGTAATTGGCTATGTCTTATTTCATATAGACGACGCGGCAGTGGGTGAATGTAAGGTTATTAAGCGGCGGCTGGGAAGGGGGGGGGAGGGATAACGGGGGTTTCGCCTAGGGGGCTATTTATGGGGAGGGGATGAAGAATGAGGACTGTTAGGATGGGGGGGAGGGGGGTGGGTCGTTGGAGAATAAGGGTAGGGGCGGGGTTTGGGGGGGTTAGAGAGAAGACGAAATTTTGGGGAGAGGAGGAGGTCGATGTGGGAGTGGAATTGCAAAAGAGGGGGGGAGAACACAGTGTGGGGTAGGCGCGTGGTAGTGGGACTGCGGAGACTCGTTGGTGTGACAAACGAAGATGGTGGGGGGATGAGGCGGGGGTCAGTCATGAAGGAAGGGTGGGAGTTGATGGGGAAAAGTTTGGGGGGAGAGGATAGGGAGGTAAGAATGAAGGAAGCAAGAGCGATTAAGTTAAGGCAAACGAGAAAGCCGAGACTAATAGTTGCTAGGGGGTAGGGTTATGAGGTGGTAAGAGGTTGGAAGAAGTCGAACTAAGGTGGTGATTGGGGTAGTAGGTAGCCACTGGGGGAGAAGTACTGGGAGATCGATGATTCGGTTATATAATGGGAAGGGGGTGAAGTGGCGAGAGAGAGCAGAAGGACATGTGCAACATTTGAAGTGACAGAGTAGGGTAGTATGTGCTGGGCGGTAATACGTGGTACGAATTGGGATGGGTGGGGGAGGGTATGCAAATGGAGCATGTGAGTGGAGGAGAAAAGAGGCGTGTTTTGCGTTTGTTGGGAGCGATTGTTAGCAAACGGCTGGGGAATGTGAGGGTGGGGGGGTGGGGGTTCGGCTAGGGCGAAGGAGGCGACGAAGTCGGGGTAGGTAGGGTGTGACGCGCAGGGCCAGTTTGGGAGGGATGGGTGGGAAAGAAAAGGGGCGATGGGGGGGTACTGGGAAGATGAGTTAAGGTCGAAAAGACGGGCGGGGTGGGGAAAGATGATCCGGGAAGGGGGTTAGGAGAGGTGTAGGCGGTGGTGGAGTAAAAGAGATGGGCAGTTGCTAGTGGGATATAGTAATAGGGGAGGCAAGGTATATGGATGGGCGGACGCAGTAACGGAGGGGTAATTTGGGGAGGTGGACATGTGGAAGGGTGAGGGGGTTGGTGGAGCGATGGCGGGAGAAAGTGGGGGTCGGGGGAAAGGGAGAGTTTTGTGGTAATAAACTTCGGGTTGGCATTGGGGAAAGGGGGGGAAATTGGGGCTTTACCTATCTCATTATATACAGTGATGATGCCCCAGTTAACCCTGTACATATATCATTATATACAGGAGATCCCCTGTTTATACCGGCTGTATATATTCATTATTACAGGAGATCCCCAGGTTATACCGGCTGTACATATAGTCATTATATACAGAGATCCCCAGAGTTATACCGGCTGTACATATATCTTTATATACATGGATCCCCCAGGTTATACCTGTCTGGTACATATATCAATTATATAACAGGAGAATCCCCAGGTTATACCGCTTAATATATCTTTATATACAGGAGTCCCCAGGTTATACCGCTGTACATATATCATATATCAGGAAGAGCCCCAGGTTATACCCACTGTATATATCATTTTACAGGAGATCCCCAAGGTTATACCGCTTTACATATATCATTATATACAGGAGAATCTCCAGGTTATACCGGCTGTACATATATCATATATACAGGAGATCCCCGGTTATATACAGCCTTATATCATATACATATATACAGGAGATCCCCAGGTTATACCATCTGTACATATATCATTAATACAGAGATCCCCAGTGTTTATACCGGCTGTACATATATCATTATATACAGGAATCCCCCAGTTATACCAGCTGTACATATATCATTATATACGGAGATCTCCAGGTTAACCGGCTGTAGCTATATCATTATATACAGGAGATCCCCAGGTTATACAACAGTACAGGATAAGTAATGTCATGTATGTACACAGTGACTGCACCAGCAGCAGAATAGTGAGTGCAGCTCTGGGGTATAATACAGGATGTAACTCAGGATCAGTACAGGATAAGTAATGTCATGTATGTACACAGTGACTGCACCAGCAGCAGATAGTGAGTGCAGCTCTGGAGGCGGTTACCTCGTTAGAGGAGGGTGTGGCTGTGTGTGGAGCTGCTGTGTGTTTGTGCTCCTGAGCTCCTGGAGGAAGATCTGCCCGCCCAGGGCCTGCTCTCTCCTCTCCCAGGGAGGGAGTTAGGTTCCTGGGGATGAGTGAGGGAGCCAAGTCCCAGGCTCCTGCTTCCCGGGCCAGGCCGGCGGGAGGCAGGAGAGGACAGCAACCGGCCAGCGCTATGGAGGACTCAGGGGTGAGACGTTCCACCCGGAGTCGTAGCAATACGGCTCCTGCTCCCCCTGAGAAGCGGAGAACCCAGAAGCTGAATGCCCAAGTCGGTGCGGGTGAGAGCGGTCCTTCCGGGGCTGGAGCCATGAAGCGGAGTGCTCACAGAGGTAAGGCTGACCATGCGGGGGGAGGCTGGGCGGTGCAGGGACCCCGGGAGTCTTTGTCCACCTATGCCTCCCGGGTCCAGAGCCACCTCTGTGAGTATGAAGAGGCAACTAAGACCATCAGGAGGCTCCGGGAGGAGCTGCGTTGTGCCCGCGCCAGGGTGAATACAGCAATGGGGAAGCAGAGGTCAGAGATTACCGGTGAAATTAAAAGGCTAAAATCAGACATTGAGAAGCTTCTTATAAGAAAGACTTTTATTAGTGAGAACGGCGGTCCATTCAAGGAAAAATTGTTGAATGATGACAGATTTGCAGACATGGCTGATAACAGAGAGCAAAGGCTGAAGGGGTTGCAGCCTGCGAGCCAGGTGGAAGAGGATGATGATGATGATGATAACGAGCAGCAGTTCCCACCTGGCGGCCTGCAGGAAGATCAGCAGGCCTCGTGCAGTGCGCCCCCTGCAGGACAGCCAGCAGTAACACCTCGCTCGGGGGAGGACAGTGACACCGGCAGCCAGGGAGGGGCGCTCATGGCAGAGATCCGGCTGCTTGAGTCCCCAGTGCACATGGAGAACTTTTTGTTTGGTGATGAACTCCCAGAGGAAGCCGCTGGGGGGAGCAGCCGGAGGAAGGCGAAGAAGACCAGGCCAAAGCAGCAAGAAGAGGTACGTTTCATCTTTACCCCCCTCCCTGTGAACCCCCCCGGGCAAAGCGCAGGGTCAGCTCACTGTGCAAGCCCTGCTACCCAAACTCCCCCGAGTTCTGCTGTGGACCCGATGCAAGGGTGCAGGGAGATTACAAAGCCAGGTGGCGAGGCGCAAGGCTCCATCTCTGCTTGTAGTAGTGGAGATGGAGCAGGGAAAGCATCGGCTGAAAGGCCGGACACTGAGTGTCGCCCCGCGGGGGGCCCTCCATCTAGCACCGGCACTGTGGCCTGCTCCCCAGGGGGAGGGGGGGGGGCAGCCTGGTGTCGGCGTCGGTTACGGGTCCCAGTCCCAGTCCTCCCAGCGGTGGCGATTTCTCCATGGAAAAAAAAGTCCTGTTTTGTATTGGAACTGGTAAAACTGAAAATAGACATCCTGTAGAGACTAGTGAAAGACGGACGGCAGCCAAACGCAAACTGACATCTGACGCCGAAGAAGCGGAGGGCAAAAGTCAATCTGGGGTTGGGGTCACCTCTGGACAGACCATGCAGGCGGGGGGAATTGGTTCTGTGGAGGTGGCCTCTGCCCCTATGGCCAGAGATGCTGAGGCTGTCCTGCCGTCCGTCGTTACTGCTGGTCCAGCGAGTTTGAATGGTGCTGTGGCTGAAGGGTCGTTATCAGGGGTAGAAAATGCAGGTGATGGTGGTGCTGTGAGTAGAGATGGTGGTATGGAGAGAGGTATTGCTGGGACTAGTGGTGCTGCTATGGTGGGAGGTGATGTTGTTACTAGGACTAGTGGTGCTGCTATGGTGGGAGGTAATGTTGTTACTATGAGTGGAAGTGTTGCTGTGGATGAGGGGGCTGTTGTGAGTGGCGGGGCTGCTGTGAGTGGAGATGGTGGTATGGAGAGAGGTATTGCTGGGACTAGTGGTGCTGCTATGGTGGGAGGTGTTGCTGTAACTGGGGAGGTTCCTGTGAGTAGAGATACTGGTGTGGCTGGAGGTGTTGCTGGGACTTGTGGTTATGCTATGGTGGGAGGTGATGGTGTTGCGGGATGTTTTGCAGGTAATAAGAGGGCTGTTATGAGTGGGGGTATGGTGGGATCTGGTCCTGTTGTGCCCCCAGCGGTGGCAACCCCCAGCGGTGGCAAAAGTTATGCCAGTGTCACTGCTGGGGGAGATTTCGCATCCTCCTCGTCTTCGGGCCCTAGGGGCAATATTTTGCAGCAGCGTCTTTTGGAGGCTCTGAGAAAAGGGGAAAGATCAATCACTGTAGAGGGTGGAGAGGTTGATCTGTCCTTCTGGATAGAGAGGCACGGCCTTGGAGCCTTCCGAGAAAATAGAGGGGGGGAAACTGCATGGTCCCTCCCGACAGCCGGGCCAGGTGGCGCCCGTAGGAATGTGGTCCGTCTTAGGTGGCGGGGCAGTGATGCGTGTCCACCTAGAACTAAGGTGGTTGAGCTCCTCCTAGAGATGGGCTTCAAGGCAATAGACATCTTTGCCTTGATTCATCCTTATGGCACATCTGAGTTCGATGTCAGTTTTGTTCGCCCAGAGGGACTTGAGCTCTTCTGGGGGAGTTATGAGCTGAAAAAGAACATGCCCGGTTGGCGAGACTTTGCTGTTCAGGCAGTGTCTCGCCAAAATCAGGTCAAGAAAGTGACCGTTTTAACCCGTAATGAATCACTTTCTTGCTATGACATCATGACTTGGCTTGGGTGATATGGTGAAGTATTAGAGACGCCAAGGAAAAATCGGGACGAGTTTGGTATCTGGTCAGGGGCCTGGACCTTTATGATGAAGTTAAAGGTTTCAGGTAACTCGGTTGCCCACATCCCTTCATCAGCCTTCCTGGGGAAGGATCGCATCCAGATCTTCTACCAGGGGCAGCCGAAGCTGTGCCACAGGTGCGGTGACCCCACACATTTCAGCGCTAACTGCACCGTGCAGAAGTGTGCGTTGTGTGGGGGTGTCGGCCATCTCGCTGCATCCTGTAAGCAGATTCGGTGTCACCTGTGTGGTGACTTAGGTCACCCGTTCAGCCGTTGTCCTCGTTCTTTTGCTAATGCGGTTCTGGCTCCGGTGGGTGAAGGCCATGAGGCCGAATCTGCTGGGGAGGGGACTAGCAGAGGCGGAGGAACTGAGGGGCCAGGGAAGAAAGATAAGAAAGTGACGCCATCACGACAGAGGCGTCAGGAGAGGCGCCAAAGGGACAGGGAGGTGGGGGAGTCGCGGGTCACTGCTCCCGGCCCTGTCCTTCAGCCTAATCTTGTTGCTGAGGCCCCGAGGAATGATGAGTTGGATGAGGAGGTCCGAGTTTTATAAGACCTTTAAGGACGCCTTGGTTCCCCTCTTGACTGAGGTATTCAATGAGTGTCTTTCCTCGGGCGCTCTGCCGAAGTCAATGAGGAGGTCAGCCCTGATCATCCTGGTGTTCGCCAGGGTTGTCCTCTGAGCCCACTACTGTACGTGTTCGTGATTGACCCATTCCTTAGGAGTTTTTTTTTTTTTTATTCTAAATTCATTTAACAAGGTGCCATCACAGCCTGGGATAATACATGTAGCACCACCGCCATAGCCTATACAGCATAGTTAAAGTTAAAACTTTTAAATCCATTGCCGCCCACCCCCAACACTTAATTACAGTTAGTAATTTTTAATAAAACAATAGCCCTTCCCAAATAACCCAAAAAAAGGGGGGGGGGGGGAAAAAAAAAAAAAAAAGGAAAGGGGGGGGGGCTCTCTCCCAATACCCATGTCTCACCATCGCTCCTACCATATACTGCAATACTACAGTATTGCAATATATGGCATTTTTGCAGGTCATACGTACAATGAGCCACTGGCGCCGACGTCTTTTAAACGCCTCCGGCGACTTTGCCGGCGGCGTTGAGAGGGTTAATAGCCGCAAGCACCGACCGCGGTTATTAGCGGTGGGGGTTTTCTGCAAAATGCAAAAACCCCCACCTTTGTATGAAGAGGACTCAGCCCGTGAGCCCTCTTCATACATCCCTTATACCTCTGCGCCGTAGAGCTACGGCGCAGAGCGTTAAGGGGTTAAGGACGCCTTGGTTCCCCTCTTGACTGAGGTATTCAATGAGTGTCTTTCCTCGGGCGCTCTGCCGAAGTCAATGAGGAGGTCTGCCCTGATCATTCTGTCAAAGGGTAAGGACCGATCTCGTGTTGAGAACTGGTGTCCCATAGCGCTTCTCAATGCGGACAGAAAGGTTTTGGCAAAGGTGCTGTTTAATCGGCTGGTGCAGTTTGCACCCCGGCTCCTTTCGGGGACCCAGCACTGCTCTGTTCCAGGCCGCAGTACATTTAGTGCTGTGCTCTGTGTCCGGGAGGCAGTGGAGCAGGGCAGGGCTGGTAACTGGAAGGGGTACTTGCTGTCCTTGGATCAGGCAAAAGCGTTTGATCGGGTTAACCACGAGTACCTCTGGTCTGTCCTTCTGAGGTATGGCCTGCCGGGGGAGTTTGTCAATTGGCTGAAAGTTTTGTACGCAGGGGCAGAGAGTTTCCCGCTTGTGAATGGCTGGATTGGCCGCTCTTTTGAGGTCGGGTCTGGTGTTCGCCAGGGTTGTCCTCTGAGCCCACTTTTATACGTGTTCGCGATTGACCCATTCCTTAGGAGGGTTGATCGTGGGCCGTTGGTGGGAGTCGGGATGGATCGGGCAGCACCGGAAGCCACTCTTAGAGTGGTAGCGTATGCCGATGATGTCACCGTTTTCGTGTCCTCGGGAGGGGAGGCGCAATGGGTGATGTCAGAGGTTGACCGCTACTCAGAGGCTTCTGGGTCCAAGATCAACCGGGATAAGTGTGAGAGTCTCTGGCTGGGAGAGGGAGGTCCAGGCTTTGATCTCCCGGACACTCTTCTAGGGCCCCAGGACTCTGCCAAAGTTCTCGGCATCGAATTTGGCCAGGGGGATTACCCCATGCAAAACTGGGATGGCAGGCTTAAGATCGCCGCTCAGAGGGTGGACCAGTGGAAGGGTTGGTCTTTGACCCTCAGAGAAAGGGTTAATCTGATCAAAACCTACCTGCTCCCATTGCTGATATATCTGGGCAGTGTGTGCATGTTGCCAGAACCCCTCTGGACTCGGATCTACAGTCTGTTCTTCCAGCTGTTATGGGGGAATAGGCTGAACCTAATCAAGAGGGAGGTTACTTACCGCACGAGGAGACAAGGAGGGTTGTGTATGGTCAACCCTGTGGTGTTCCTAGTGAATACCTTTCTTAAGATCAATGTTGCAAACCTCTGGAAAGAGAGGGCTCCTCCGTGGGTATACTCCTGCAGGGGATGGTTTCGGCCTTTCTTCCAGGAATGGGAGACAGGAGGACAAGTGAAGGATCTTCACACACCGCATGGGCATCTTCCGGCTTACGCTACCCCGGTTCTGAAGGTGATTCGCCGGTGGGGTCTGGGAATGTGGGAGATCAGGACCATGTCGAGGAAAGTCCTTGACAAGAGGGTTCTGTTGACCCATTTCCAGAAGCCTCTGGCCCTCAGGGATTGCCCAAGTCGGGATCTTGGGGTGGGTTTGAGTTTATTGAATTCCATCAGGATCCCCTTGAAGTTTTGGGACGTGACTTGGCGCTGCTTCCATGGAAAGCTGTGTGTGAGGGACAATCTGAAGTGTAGGAGCTCTGAGGAAAGGGGTTGTCCCCGGGAGGAGTGCGGTGGTCTGCTGGAGAGCATGGACCACTTCCTGCTTCAGTGCCCCTTTAACACAGAGGTGTACAACCGGGTGGGCGCTTCCATCCATTGGCCCGGGTTGGCCGGTCTCTCCTATGCGGAGTGGGCCTATGGAGCATTCAGAGGCCTGGGTGGCCGGGACCGCTGCACGTTATTCCTAGTTAGTCTAGTGGTCAGGTACCACACGTGGAACGCACGGTGTTTAGTATCGACGCAGCGTAAAATCCTCCCAGTGGATAAGGTGGTTAGGAACATTCTGGGTGACCTGGTGAAGGTGCGCTCTCTGGAATATGAGACGCTGGGCACGGGGAGGGCCTCTCTCCTTTGGAGGGGCTTCTCCTTTAGTGTCCCTTAGTCTGTCATCTCCTCTCCTGGTGTTGGGCTGATGCTGACACTGTAGATTTTTGTTTTGTGTTCTGGGCATGTAGTGATGTTGGGCTTGCAGGCACCGAACCTGGGCTTTATGTGGTTTGGATTGATGATGTTGAGATTTTATTTGTATTCAGTTTTTCTTTATGTTATGTTGTTAATACTGTATATATTGTATATATTGTATATAGTGGGGTTTGGGACATAGTGTTAGGTTGGGAGAGGGGTGATGGTGGTGGGATTTACGAACAAGTGACCTTGGACTCTATGACCCTGGGCACTGGTCTGGACTACTTAACGCTAACTTTGGACGTTAGACCAGTGTCTGGGGGGAAGGGGAGGGAGCGGGCGAGGGATTTAGTTTAGTGTAGTGTTGTGTGTATTTGTTATTATATATTGGAAAGAAAAAAAAAAAAAATGGGTGTGGGATGTGATCTGTGTGGGGTGGTTTGTTATTAGAGGTTGTGGGGTGGGTTTATGTATATTTTATAGTCATTTATGTTTTATTTGTGGGTGTGGCTTTTCTTATTGTTTATTGGTTTGGTTTAGGTTGTGATAATCGGTTGGGTGGGGGTTGTGGTGTTCATTCATTTCGGTGTATTTTAAGTTATTGTTTTTACTAGGTGTGAATGTGGCTGGACCAGCAATTAAGATATTGTATACAGGCGGTCCCCTACTTAAGGACACCCGACTTACAGACAACCCATAGTTACAGACGGACCCCTCTGCCCACTAAGACCTCTGGTGAAGCTCTCTGGATGCTTTACTATAGTCCCAGACTGCAATGATCAGCTGTAAGATGTCTGTAATGAAGCTTTATTGATAATTCTTGGTCCAATTACACCAAAAATTTTGAAACTCCAATTGTCACTGGGGCAAAAGAAAAAAAATTGTCTAGAACTTCCATTATAAAATATACAGTTTCGACTTACATACAAATTCAACTTAAGAACAAACCTCCAGACCCTATCTTGTATGTAACCCGGGGACTGCCTGTATATTGTATGTTATGTTTTGTTTGTATTGTTATGTTTTTTTACTTTTATATAAAATAAAAGATCTACAGGATGTAACTCAGGATCAGTACAGGATAAGTAATGTCATGTATGTACACAGTTACTGCACCAGCAGCAGAATAGTGAGTGCAGCTCTGGTGTATAATACAGGATGTAACTCAGGATCAGTACAGGATAAGTAATGTCATGTATGTACACAGTGACTGCACCAGCAGCAGAATAGTGAGTGCAGCTCTGGAGTATAATACAGGATGTAACTCAGGATCAGTACAGGGTAAGTAATGTCATGTAGTATGTACACAGTTTACTAACTACTTGCACCCACAGCAGAATAATGAGTGCAGCTCTGGGGTATGATTCAGGCATTAACTCAGGATCAGTAACAGGATAAGGTATAAGTGGCTGAGCAGTGGTCATGTTATGTAAACACAGTGCACTCCGCACACAACCAGCAGCAGAACAATGAGAGTGAGGATTGGCTTGCTGCGCCGTTGGTATACAATCAGGATGGTATACTATAGCGATCTGTACCGGCAGGTAAGTAATGTCATGTTCAGTAGCAACATGACTGCCACCAGTGCATAGCAGAATCATGAAGTGAGCTCTGGAGTAAATAATACAGAATGTTAACTCAGATCAGCTACAGGATAATTATGTCATGTATGTACACCAGTGACCATCGCTCCCAGCAGCAGAATGATTGATGTGCAGCTCTGGAGTATCAATACAGGATCGTTTGAACTCAGGATCGAGTACAGGGGTAAGGTAATGTCCATGGCTATTTACACAAGCGAACGGCTGTACATATATCTTTATATACAGGAGATCCCCAGGTTATACCGGCTGTACATATATCATTATATACAGGAGATCCCCAGGTTATAGGAGTCTGGATGAAGCATGTCGTGGAGCAGTGTGGACACAGGCGCAGCAGATATCTGACCTCTGGATGTGACCGCCAGGTAATTATAGCACGGAGCTGTGGAGGTAACACTTAAGATATGTCATGTGATAAGTTGCCCCCAGCGCTCATCTGTAATGTACCCTGAACCCTATTTCAGAGCCTGAGCTTTTTCTTTACCTTACACTCCTACCTAATTGTACAGCCTACACAAAGTGATAGGTGTCCACTGCTCAACGTTCCCATCCTATGAAAGGTGTAAACATGGAGACAAAGTAGAGGAGAAATATGGTTGGAGGAACAGACTTTCCATCTCAGCTAACTTAACTGTTAGCAACCCAGAGCAAAGTCCACAGGAGACAAGATGTGGTGGAAATCAATTAAATCAGTCAGGAATGGAATAAAGCAGTGTTCAGACTAGTGCGGGACAGAATGTAACCATAGAATAAAATCAAACGTCGTACCTTACAGATTGATGTTTATATAATGACACATCTCGCCAGGGACAATACCTGAGACTGGCTGATAGGTTCCCTTTAACTAGCTATTATTAGAATGTAATTGCAGCTCTGGAAGTGACTGGAGTATAAGTCTTGTATACCCCATGCTAAGTGTCTTCCATATTATATGTATATGATCTGCTTTGGGTTATAGAAGATTGGGGTCTGTGCAGTGATGAGGCGCCGATGTCTGAGGCTCTTATTATAACCCTCAGCGCCTCTCCTGATATAAGAGCTCTCTACCTGTGTATTAGGACCCCCCTATCAGCCTCCTCCTTTCTACATGGTATTGATTTCTCACCTCCTCCAGCTGATGGGAGGGGTGGAGATTGTTACATTGTTACAGAACTGAAACTGCATTCGCTACAATGTATCAAGAACGCGGATCCCTACAGGGTTACACCAGCACCAGGACAGGGGCAGCCTAGGAGACACAACAGGCACAAAGGCGAAATATTAGGGACTAAACTAATGACCTTCACCCATGGCTCACAGATAGAGAGCAGCACAGAGTGTTTCAGGAGAAGTACAAAGTGGAAGGGGCTTTCTTTATACCTGACTTTTTGGCATGGGGGTTTTGGACCTACACTCATTTGGGTGGAGCCTCCGGGATGTTCCAGGAGAATTGGTGAGAATGTCTTACTTTCAGCAGCACAGAGTATTTCAGGAGGAATTTTCATCCTTGTCCCTCCCTTATTTGCCACTTATGTATATTGGGGGCTGGCAACATATTCAGTGTAGCCAACAGAGAGACCCCCAAGAGGTGTAGAAATGACAACCAATTGGTAAGAGTCATCTTCCCACAGCCCCGACCACAGATGTCATCTACCAGAGCCAGACACAAGATGTCACCGAGACACAAGACGTCACCGCACCATCCAGTGTCACCCCACAGCGATAGGGAGACCCTCAGATTTTGGGCTCAGTTTGCAATTGTCCAAAGTTCAGCTTGTAGAGGAATCTACTGACAGGTTAATCTCAGAAACATAAACATGTATTTTCAGAGCTGCAATCTCCCAGCATTCCCTGCTTCCAAATACATTATGTAACACAGGATCAGGATGTTTTTGGTTGTAGGATGTGTTATTTGTGTGGGGTGGTCTGTTATTACAGGGTGGAGGGTGTGTTTATCTTCATATATGTTAATGATATCTGATGTTGGCTAGGTGTGAATGAGGCTGGACCAGCAGGTGAGTTGTTGTAAATATTTTGTAGATATCTTACATAATGTTTTGTTTTATGTTTTTGTTATGTTTTATATTATATATTTTAATAAAAGATCTACAGGATGTAACTCAGGATCAGTACAGGATAAGTAATGTCATGTATGTACAGTGACTGCACCAGCAGCAGAATAGTGAGTGCAGCTCTGGAGTATAATACAGGATGTAACTCAGGATCAGTACAGGATAAGTAATGTCATGTATGTACACAGTGCCTGCACCAGCAGCAGAATAGTGAGTGCAGCTCTGGAGATCGTTATCTCATTAGCAGAGGGTGTGGCTGTGTGTGGAGCTGCTGTGTGTTTGTGCTCCTGAGCTCCTGGAGGAAGATCTGCCCGCCCAGGGCCTGCTCTCTCCTCTCCCAGGGAGGGAGTTAGGTTCCTGGGGATGAGTGAGGGAGCCAAGTCCCAGGCTCCTGCTTCCCGGTCTAGGCCGGCGGGAGGCAGGAAAGGACAGCAACCGGCCAGCGCTATGGAGGACTCAGGGGTGAGACGGTCCACCCGGAGTCGTAGCAATACGGCTCCTGCTCCCCCTGAGAAGCGGAGAACCCAGAAGCTGAATGCCCAAGTCGGTGCGGGTGAGAGCGGTCCTTCCGGGGCTGGAGCCATGAAGCGGAGTGCTCACAGAGGTAAGGCTGACCATGCGGGGGGAGGCTGGGCGGTGCAGGGGCCCCGGGAGTCTTTGTCCACCTATGCCTCCCGGGTCCAGAGCCACCTCTGTGAGTACGAAGAGGCAACTAAGACCATCAGGAGGCTCCGGGAGGAGCTGCGATGTGCCCGCGCCAGGGTGAATACAGCAATGGGGAAGCAGAGGTCAGAGATTACCAGTGAAATTAAAAGACTAAAATCAGACATTGAGAAGCTTCTTATAAGAAAGACTTTTATTAGCGAGAACGGCGGTCCATTCAAGGAAAAATTGTTGAATGATGACAGATTTGCAGACATGGCTGATAACAGAGAGCAGAGGCTGAAGGGGTTGCAGCCTGCGAGCCAGGTGGAGGAGGAGGATGATGATGATGATAACGAGCAGCAGTTCCCACCTGGCGGCCTGCAGGAAGATCAGCAGGCCTCGTGCAGTGGGCCCCCTGCAGGACAGCCAGCAGTAACACCTCGCTCGGGGGAGGACAGTGACACCGGCAGCCAGGGAGGGGCGCTCATGGCTGTGTGGGGTGGTTTGTTATTAGAGGGTGTGGGGTGGGTTTATGTATATTTATAGTCATTTATGTTTTATTTGTGGGTGTGGCTTGTCTTTGTTTATTGGTTTGGTTTAGGTTGTGATAATCAGTTGGGTGGGGGTTGTGGTATTTGGTGTTCATTCATTTCGGTGTATTTTAAGTTATTGTTTTCACTAGGTGTGAATGTGGCTGGACCAGCAGGTAATATATTGTATATATTGTATATTAAGTTTTGTTTGTATTGTTATGTTTTTTACTTTTATATAAAATAAAAGATCTACAGGATGTAACTCAGGATCAGTACAGGATAAGTTATGTCATGTATGTACACAGTGACTGACCAACAGCAGAATAGTGAGTGCAGCTCTGGAGTATAATACAGGATGTAACTCACGGTGTTTAGTATCGACGCAGCGTAAAATCCTCCCGGTGGATGAGGTGGTTAGGAACATTCTGGGTGACCTGGTGAAGGTGTGCTCTCTGGAGTATGAGAGGCGGGGCACGGGGAGGGCCTCTCTCCTTTGGAGGGGGTTCTCCTTTAGTGTCCCTTAGTCTGTCATCTCCTCTCCTGGTGTTGGGCTGAAGCTGACACTGTAGATTTTTGTTTTGTGTTCTGGGCATGTAGTGATGTTGGGCTTGCAGGCGCCGAACCTGGGCTTTATGTGGTTTGTATTTATGTTGTTGAGATTTTATTTGTATTCTGTTTTCTTTATGTTGTGTTGTAAATACTGTATATATTGTATATATTGTATATAGTGGGGTTTGGGATTAGTGTTAGGTTGGGAGGGGGGTGATGGTGATGGGGGGGGGGGTGATGGTGGTGGGATTTACGAACTGACCTTGGACTCTATGACCCTGGGCACTGGTCTGGACTACTTAACGCAAACTTTGGACGTTAGACCAGTGTCTGGGGGGAAGGGGAGGGTGCGGGCGAGGGATTTAGTTTAGTGTAGTGTTGTGTGTATTATGTATTATATATTAAAAAAAAAAAAAAAAAAATGGGTGTGGGATGTGGTCTGTGTGGGGTGGTTTGTTATTAGAGGGTGTGGGGTGGGTTTATGTATATTTATAGTCATTTTTGTTTATTTGCGGGTGTGATTTGTCTTATTGTTAATTGGTTTGGTTTAGGTTGTGATAATCGGTTGGGTGGGGGTTGTGGTGTTCATTCATTTCGGTATATTGTAAGTTATTGTTTTTACTAGGTGTGAATGTGGCTGGACCAGCAGGTAAGAGATTGTATATATTGTATATTATGTTTTGTTTGTATTGTTATGTTTTTTACTTTTATATAAAATAAAAGATCTACAGGATGTAACTCAGGATCAGTACAGGATAAGTAATGTCATGTATGCACACAGTGGGGGTCATTTACTAAAGGCCCGATTCGCGTTTTCCCGACGTGTTACGCGAATATTTCCGATTTGCGCCGATTGTACCTGAATTGCCCCGGGATTGTGGCGCACGCGATCGGATTGTGGCGCATCGGCGCCGGCATGCGCGCGACGGAAATCGGGGGGCGTGGCCGAACGTAAACCCGACGTATTCGGAAAAACCACCGCATTTAAAAACCGAAAAAGTGTCGCTTGGGGAGCGCTTACCTTCACTTGGTCCGAGGTGGTGAATTCCGGCGCGATGAGATGACTTTCAGCGCAGCAGCGCCACCTGGTGGACGGCGGAAGAACTACATTCATAAATCCCGGCCGGACCCGAATGCAGAGCAGAGAACGCGCCGCTGGATCGCGACTGGACCGGGTAAGTAAATGTGCCCCAGTGACTGCACCAGCAGCAGAATAGTGAGTGCAGCTCTGGAGTATAATACAGGATGTAACTCAGGATCAGTACAGGATAAGTAATGTCATGTATGTACACAGTGACTGCGCCACCAGCAGAATAGTGAGTGTAGCTCTGGGGTATAATACAGGATGTAACTCAGGATCAGTACAGGATAAGTAATGTCATGTATGTACAACTGCACGAGGCCTGCTGATCTTCCTGCAGGCCGCCAGGTGGGAACTGCAGGACAGCCAGCAGTAACACCTCGCTCGGGGGAGGACAGTGACACCGGCAGCCAGGGAGGGGCGCTCATGGCGGAGATCCGGCTGCTCGAGTCCCCAGTGCACATGGAGAACTTTTCTTTTGGTGATTAACTCCCAGAGGAAGCCGCTGGGGGGAGCAGCCGGAGGAAGAGTAAGAAGACCTGGCCAAAGCAGCAAGAAGAGGTACGTTTCTTCTTTACCCCCCTCCCTGTAAACCCCCCCGGGCAAAGCGCAGGGTCAGCTCACTGTGCAAGCCCTGCTACCCAAACCCCCCGAGTTCTGCTGTGGACCCGGTGCAAAGGTGCAGGGAGATTACAGGTGTGACATCTGATGTGGCGATGGGCTCCGTCTCTGTTTGTGGTAACAGTGGGGGAGCAGGGGAGGCATCGGCCGCAAGGCCGGACAGTCAGGGCGGCTCGGCAGTGGCGATAACATCAAAATCCGGTGCTGTGGTGCGTCCCCCAGTGGGAGGGGGGGATAGCCCAGCACTGGTGGCAGCTTCCGGGGCCTCGGCGCCTCTTCATGCTGGTGCCGCTGATCACTTAGGTGGGGGGCGGCGGCAGTGTGGAGGGGTCGCTGAGGCTGAGGGCTCCGGACCTCCCAGACAGGACAGTCAAATTTTATTTTGTGTTGGTGTTGGGGATGATCCGGATGCAGGTGAAGAAAAGCGGCGCCTAATACCTGCGAAGGATCAGCGGCGAATTTTTCCCAATTTTAAGAAAACTAAATTAACATCTGCTACTGATGATGCGGAGGGCACAAGTGTGACAAAAGTTGGGGTCCCCTCAGGTCAATGCCCTAAAGGGGGACCCTCGTCCCTTCTGAAGATGCGGAGGTGGTTATGCCCCCTATGTCCCCTATTTCCCTTATGCCCCCTAATGTTGCTGCTGGTCCAGCTGGAGCAAATGCTGGTGTGAGTGGTGTAAAAACATTACCAGTTTTGGGGGTGAGTGATGGAGTGACTGGTGGTGCGAATGGCATGGAGGTGGGTAGTGTTAATGTGGTGGGCACAGGGGTTGGTCCGGTTGCTCCCCCAGTGCCGGCCCCTATTAAGAGCTATGCCAGTGTCGCTGCTGGGGGAAGTAGGGTTCCATCATCCTCGTCTCTGGGCTCTGGGGACGGCTTTTTGCAACGGCGCCTCCTGCAGGCCTTACAGGACACCACAATATGTCTAAAAAGGGGGTGTTCATTTCCCGAGGGTGGCGGCAAGATGGGTAAAAAGAAAGCCGTCTAACTCAATCACTCATGATGGCGGCACCCACTCCGTTGACGCTGGCGTCCATTAATGTCGCCAGCATTAAGTCTGATGCGGCTAGATTTGCGGCCTTTGATTTTCTCGGCCGCGTTGAAGCTGACATTTTATTTTTGCA